>JADDOH010019225.1:0-32879 GCA_016648135.1 Agrypnia vestita
GTAGTACTACAATTACTTCACTTCAAGTAGTTTTTACTACAATTGTAGTGTACACTTTGTAGTCTTCAAACTGGTGAACGTGTGTGTGTTGTATCTTCATTTTGAAATGTAGTTTTTCCCTTCAGTATCGTTCTAAAGAGCGCCGGTAGCTTAGTAATAGATTAATTAATTGATTGGTTTTTAAAATAACGATGAGTATCTACGTCCTTATTCTCTCATCATTAATGATGTAGTCCTCATGATGCATTTCATTGCATGTCCTGACTAACTATATGACCATATTTGAATAATGTGGAATATAAAGGATTTTATGGTTACAATAACTCCAGTAAGTAATTCTTATCTGGTTTCAATCAAACTTTTTTGAAAAATTGATCCGATAGATATCTTGTTTCAAAGTAACGGCTGTTCGAAAACTTTGAAATATCGCAACCACGTTAATATTGGTCCTGGAGGAAAAGGGAAAACTTTTCTCAATCTTCTCCTTGTGCTTTACCCGATCCTAAAAAAAAATACAAATTCTAACTCCGTTCACACTGGACCTAGAGAAAAAAAAATTCTTAATCCTACACACACGAAATTATCCGATTTTTAGGAAAATAAAGATTTTAAATTTAATTTCAACGCATATGTAAATGTATGTATATACACATATATTAAGTAGTGTGAAAATATTAAAACATATCGACGGCTCCTACGTATAATATCGTAACCCACAAATCGACGATTTTTAGTTTTTTGTGTATTTCATATGTATTTAATTATATCTTTATTTCCAAGAAAGAAAAAAAAATATTTTGCAATAAATAACGTTTTTTTCGGACGTATTTTATCGTATCTCAAACAATCACACATTTTTTACGAAGTATACTATCGTATGTAACACTTACGATAATTTGCGTTGGAAAATAACATAAGATAATTATCGTATGTAACACTTACGATAACATACGTTGGAAAATAACATAAGATAATTATCGTATGTAACACTTACGATAATATGCGTGAGAAAATAACATAAGAAAATTATCGTATGTAACACTTACGTTATTTTACGTCGCGTCTTTTCCGAAGTAAAATGTTGTAAGTCATTTATACGATATTTTACGTCGCGTCTTTTCCGAAGTATAATATCGTATGTGCATTTCTACAAAAACCTTTAATAATTTCGACTTTTTTGTTATTATTTATGAAACTACAGTATAAAGTAAAATATTGAAACGAAATGTCAAAAAAATTGGGCAATATTTAGATTTATACCGGACGAAAATATATTCAAATCCTTCTCCTGTAAAATTGAATTTTGTGGGTTACGATATTATACGTAGGAGCCGTCGATATGTAAGTATACAGTAGATGTATATAGTCGTACAAAATTTCTTTTTATTCACTAGACTTGTGTCTGTTCGAAGCTGGGTATTACCTCAGGTAGGTAAAATACCAGAAGGGGTTCAGTCCAAGAGAGAAAAGGGTCTTCAGCCGTATAGGACTGTCGGCAGATCGGTCCTGCATTAGAATATTAAACAACCGACGCTGATGAAGATAGTCGGAAACGTAATCACGAGATTAACATCTCTACCCCGCGTCAATCAGAATAATGAAGGAACACAGTACATACATCAATATATATATATATAAAGAAACCCGTGTTTCCCTATCCGCCAAGTTTTCTCCACAACTAGCCACAACCAACCGCCGGTGGTTATTGTGGTGGAGAGCCCTTAGTGTCACATCGAAAATATGCGAGTTTGGTGGGGGTGGCTGTGCGTGGGTGGGAGTGGGTGACGAAAATGTGCTTTCTAGCACATTGTTTTGTTATGGGCAGATTGTTTCAAAATAGGCGCGCCGACTGTGTCGGTGAGTCTAGAAGGTTCCCGAAAAACCTGCTCTAGAAAGTTCTGGAAGGGGAAGGTTCTAGAAAATTCCCTAAAGTTCTATAAGGTTCTAAACTGAGTGGCGGAATATGTCGGTATATCTAGAAGTTCCTGTACATTCGATAAATTTCTTGAAAGTTCTGGAAGGACAATGTTCTAGAAGTTTCGCGAAAGTTCTATGACGATCCAAACAGTGTATTAAAAATCTACGCGTGCGAAGCCGCGCGGGCACAGCTAGTTTAAGCCATGTATTCACTAGGGGACAAATCGTCCCTCAACAGCACGCGTGGCACAGAGTCTACGTGACGTTCCAACGTCGTGCACTGTTCCGCGACGGCGCGCACAACATAGCGCGGCATTTCTACGTGCCGTGGCAACGTTGCCATGCGCACGGTACCCGAGCGTACTCACTGCAACATTCCGCGGAGCATCAGTACCACGTGGTATGTTTACAAGTGAATACGCATGCGCTGTATCTGTCAAGATGACAGTGTGGGGAAACGAAATTGTTCTTGAACTCATCGAGCTGTATCGATCGAAGATTGCATAGAAGTCCGTCCTTCTTTTTCTTTGCAGTAAAGAATTTCGCATTCTCCTCTTTTTTCTCCTCTTACGTTTCGATAAACTCATTAATATAAACAGATACGCAGTTGACATCATAACCTCCTAGGGCCACATTTCCGTGACGTGGAAAACAATAATTATTTGCAAAAAGGACCTTGTTTTTAATAATATTCAATTTACTACAGTAAAACCTCGTTAATTTTAAATTGCGACCCAAAAAAACATTTCGAATTGCGCGGAACCCCGTTTTCGCCAAATGAGATACCGCAGCTGTCATCCATAACCTCATTGGATGACATTTCCGCGACAAGATATGCGAGTCCCGGTGTGTACACGTCAAATGATCGCGTCATTGTCCCCGAAACATGAGCGTAGATGTTGATGCGACATGCCGAGTGGAATGTTTCGCGATTTGTCCCCTAGTGAATACATGGCTTTATTCTAAAATTCTAGTAGTCACTCTTCATTTAACGTCCACTCACATTTACGACCGTTATCATAACAACACGCTTTTTGTGCGAGGACCGTCAAATATCTGCATCCCATCCTCGTCAGCAGGGTAGCGACCCCAATGTTATAAGATGTGTCGCATCGTCTGTCTCTAGCGCCAAGTGAGCGGCCATCGAACCATTTTGACGTCAGGGAGTGCCCCACATTGTTACTTTTAGTGCTTGTTGCCTATATTTAGTCAGTAGGTCAGTACTCACTGTGTCGATCGATCGCACTTTATAAAATTTTCATCACAACTTTACTTACTTACTTACTTGCCATCACGCTGTTTCCCCGTGGGGGTAGGCAGAGAGGATAGAGCGCCACACTCTTCTGTCCTGACATACAACTCTCGCCTCATCCACATTCATACATCTTCGCATGCAATCTCGCCGGTTGTTGAGACTTCTAACGGGACCATCTTCCAGTATCTGGTTGATCTGATCATGCCGCAGTCACCCTCTCTTTCTGGCGCCATCAACACTTGCATTATATATCTTTCTTACCATTCTTTCCTCATTCATTCGCTCAACATGCCCAAACCATCTGAGCGACCCTTTTTTAATTCTATTAATTATGCTAAGATCAGCTTTACCAGCTCCAGGCTTCGCTTCCATACATCAGTGTTGGTACCAGAATTCCATTATGTACCGCTAGTTCTGCCTCGGTAGACATATTTCTGTTAGAAACTATTGCGTTTAAAGCACCGTTCACCCTATTCCCCGCAGTCACTCTCCTTTCGATATCTTTCTCAACATTCCCTCTTCTATCGAACATACTTCCCATGTACACAAACTCATCTACATGTTCCAAACATTCATTACCTACAAGAATTTCACACGTTGTCTTACTTTCCTCTTTCTCGAAAACCATCACTTTTGGCTTGTTTACGTTCGTAATAAGGTCACTTTCCTTGCATATATCATACATCCTGCTTACAGGCCTCTGTAAGTTTTATTCAAATAAAGTGGTTAGATGTTGGTTTGCCGAACAATTCGCTTTACGAAGAGTTGAAGAGTTTCTGATTATTATGTGGACAGGCTGGACATGCATTGGTCAAATTGTTGTAACCATGAATGTATTACGCAAGATGAAACCTTTTAGATGAGAATGAAACCTATATAATATAATATAATTTAAGTATTTAACCTCATATTTTGAACTTCTTCTTCATTCTTCTTTTTTTTTTTTAAATAAATAGAGATGCGAACACGGAATACGTGTCACATCAATATTCTTACTATTTTCAAACTAAGCTAAACGCTTGTGCTATGAAAATAGGACTAACTTGCTAGTCTGGGCTGAGATTCGAACCCGCGACCATTGGATCACGAGGCGAGTGTCCTAACCACAAGACCAACAAGCTACTCAATAACCAATAAGCTTTTCTTTTAGTAGATCTGTTGATCTGTGCTACAGAAAACTACGCCTCCTGCGATGACGAGTTCCAGCCATCCCTCCATCTTTTCGGTGGTCTGCCTGATAGGCGTCGTCCAGAGGGGATGTTTTGAAGATTTTCAATAATTTTAATATCACATATTGAATGTTTAATCTCATTATCTCAAAACTACTCCAATGTCACTTATTGAGTTTTACCTCTATACGACGACGATATGTGCACTCCTTTATCAGGCCTCAGCATTTCCTTCTGTCCTGTCTCTAATACATGAGTATTTCTCTCTTCATGCGGGGCTCATATCATTGATCCATTCTTCAGTTTGCAATCATACTTTACATCTGCGTTTGCATCATCTAATCTGCGTCTATAAAATTAAAACTGACCATATATCACGATAATACATGTTATAATTATATCTTATTTAAAATGAAATTGATCAAAGTGATTATTTGTTTATATTCGAGACTTTTTAACCCTTTGAGGACCTCTTTTTTATAAATGTATATTTATTTTATATTTTTGGGAATAATTTAAGATGCACGTCTCTGTCCTATTCCTAATTTGGACCTTTTTGAATAATGCGCTTATTTGTTTGGGCCCTTGTCTGAGTGGTGCTGAATTTTTATTTTGTCCTCATTAAAATATTAAACACTTTACCTTTTTTTAATACAGGAAAAGTAAATGTAAAACAGGAAAATCTTGTGTGATTAAACTGTGGTTAAACTCTAGCCTTTTTTAGAATTAATTATATTAATAATTTCTTGTATAGTTAAGCTTTTTCAAACCGCGACAATTTTTACGTGCAATTTAATTTAGCTTCATTTATCTGTCAGCGAGGAAACTTGTAATAAATGTTTGACTCTACTTCCTGACCAACAATCCCTCCGAAATTTGGCAAAGAGACGTATTCCCGATAACAATATAATAATCATTAATCAATTTTTGAAATCATTTTAGTTATTAAAAAATATTAAAAATGCTGACTTTATCTCGACATCTGTCGGCTTGTACCTGTATATCAACAATGCGTTCTCCTTTTTCAGAGCATCAGCAAGGCGGGGGCGGCTGCGGAGGGAGCGGGGGTCGCGGGCGCCGCCGGGTGGGGGAGCAACCGGGACCTCTTCATCGACGATGAGGGCATCGAGGGCTCCGGGGCCCGCGGGGAGGTAACCACCGACCTGGAGAGCTCGGGCTCCGGCTGGGGACCGGACGACGAGGACTCCGGCCAGCCCTCCTCAGGTGCGGGCCCCTTGCACTCCCCCCCGACCCTCCCCAGGTTCACGGTGCCGACCAACGACGACGACGAGGACCACACGGTGGTGCCGCGCGTGACCACGACCGCCGCGGGCCCGACCGCCGAGACCGACGAGTCCGACGCGGACGACGAGGACGACGATCTCGTCATAGAGAAGACGGTCGAAATAGATAGTGAGTAGTGGATCGCACGCGCAACCATTTTTTATTATTTATTCCCTCTTCTTGTGACCCCCTATACTTGCTCGACAAACTGACGTTGTAAATTTTGCAAAATTTTTGTTTCACTTTGATTTCGATTACAAACGAAGTTCTTTCGCTTCATTAAAGTAAGGTTATAGCGAGTCACAATAAGAATGCCTTGTTTTTTATTTTGCGGAAAGAGCTCCTTCAATAATAGCATTGACTATATTTGCAGTGGGAATCAATCCCGGAGAGGGCCCCGAAATTTAGAGAGAAATTGTGTAATTTTTTACAAAGAGAAGTTTCATCTTTATTAAAAAAATTGTTGGCACTTATTTAAGCTATTATTTTACGGGAGAATTTCCGAAAAAAACACAAAATTGCCGCGTCGTGTCCATTCCCGCGGAGGTCCTCCGCCGTGACTGACTTGAAACATTTCCCAGTGCAAGTTTATCCGAGACAGAAAATAAAGCCATTTTCTTACTTAGAAATAATATATCTATTACGTAGCGTATCCTATTTGTAAAAAACATTTTTTCCTTAATTGCCTTCAATTTTTTTTACGAATGATTTTAATTAAAAAATGAAATATCTTATTTAAAAAATCACTATGCTATGTTATTGCTTTTATAAATAAGTAAATTACCTTTTTTCTATCTCGAACAAACGTGCGCCGGGAAAAGTTGCATCTCAGTCACGGTGGGGAAGCTCCACGGAAATGAACATGGCGCAGCCACTTTGTTTTTTTTTTTTAATTTTCCTATAAAATATTAGTTTAATACATATTTAAGTACCTTAGTAAGTAACAACAAGCCCAAAGGCGTGGAACTCTCTTCCCCCCGTAATACGGAACGGTGCATCAGAAACAGTTTAAAAAAAAAAGCTTAAAACGCACCTTTTTGTAAAATCCTTTCCATTAAATTAAATACTAGTGTAGGACTAAACGATGTTAGAGTAATGCGCCCTTGAGGTGATTCTTTTTGACGAAACAGGCGCTATAGAAATTATCTATTTTTATTATTATTAACAAAAAATTAACTAACCATCTTCTTGAAAAAATCACCCAATTTTTCCCTGAATGGCTCAGGATGGTGAAACCCTTAGAGGTAAATACATACTTTCAGATAAAACTACCATGCTTTAATTATACTTTTTATCAATGTGCTATAATGTTAGGAACACGGTAATTAATATTCAATATCTTTTTCTAACTATCATCGAAGACGAATGAGCTCTTTACGCAGGAAAAGGTCAAAATATTGGTATATAAACTCATATTATAAACCAATAAATGGTATCTATTATACATTCATAATCTTAACCATTGAACGAATATTTTTAAAAACGTTTTATGTTAAATATTTCTTTAAGATACCATTAGAGGCCTTTTCGTTTTTTTACATGTCGCTAAGCTTTAAGAACGGTACTACTTAGAATAGCTTCTACATAATTAATGTTATTCATGTTTCCTCCAAGACATTGATTAAGCTCTTCGGATGTGAAGTTTGCAGGTGATGCTGTGACGTGAGTTTAAACATATAAATTTCTCTCTCATCCTTTTTATGGTCGTTTTTATGTTATTTTTTCCTGGAATGTTTCTTCGTGCGTTTAGAAGCAAGTGCTCGATTGTTTTTCGTTTTACCAAATTATTTGTTATTAGTCGAATTTATGGTTTATTTTAATGTTTTCGTTTTCTGTTTTTTAGAATTCCCTCGCTCATCAAATCGAATGTTACTGATGGTGTTAGTGTAGATTTTATTAATCTTATTAATTTTATTAATCAAATCAAAAATATCAATTCACATTCTTAAAGTTTTCGACTCAAATCGTGAATGACGGGTTTGATTAGAATATAATAAATTTAAATGTATTATAAAAAATACCTATTCCCACTGAGTTTAAAAGTAGTAAAAAAATATTAACATCGTATTTTACCCTTTTTACGATTGGAATTAAATTTTTCAATAAAACACAAATTTATTATACTTGTTCCCAAATTATTACTATAATTGTGTTTAATCACTATTGCATTATATTTAACTTTTCGTCAAATATAATCTACTCTTTATAGCAAATTAAATGGTGCTGGAAACGATCTTTACACTATAATTATAGAAATATTTATGGTTTGTTTCGATATGTTTTCATAGAAACGTACACGGACGTATTTACTCGGTTCATTTTGAGTATTTGGTTAACTATACTGTAATTTTAAAGGCCAGTATTTCTGGTGGACTGTCTTAAATTGTTTTATTTTAATCAATTACTGAATAGTGTTTTAGAGATCCTGTAGGGAAAAATATTTTAATTTTAAATTTATTTTTTAGATTATTTTGATTATTATAGACAAATAAATACTATCATTTAGAGATCGATAGCTATTAACTAAACGACAATAGTTATTTTGCACTAGTATAATTTAGTTTTGCAGAATTCATGGCATGCGTTCATTACTTGCAGGGTCCATTATTTGAGTTTACAATTTTTTTTTTCTGCTCAATGATGTTCTGTGCTTTTTTGAAGTTGATTTCTTATTTTTTCTCATGTTATAACCATTGCATCTTCTCAGTCGTCATGTTTCATTGTTCCTGTTGGATAGTCTAAATTGTAGTTTTGCATCCACTTATCTATTTCGAAACTTCTCTAAAGAACTTGATAAAACAAACGTGTTTTAGTTTGTTCTCGGTCATGATGGGCACGTACAGCATGTATAATAACTTTTTCGAATTGCACCACCAAAAATGTACTGAAAATCATTAAATTAAAAATAACAATGTACATGCTTCATCAGTACAGCCCTGACTCCTGACGGAAGCCACTATCAGCTCGACCATATTTTATGATTCACGATACATGTTATAATCATTGTGGGTCCGGTAGTTGCATCGAGACGATTCTCTTGAACAGTGCTCCATTTCTATGGAATATTAATTAACCGATAGTAAAAACCGTGTACTTACTTGCTAAATTTGTGTGTTTTCATTGGTATATATTTGCGTTTTCCGCGTTGAAATAAAGGTAAATAAATGTCTTATATACTAAAAACGTTTATAAGTGCGTACCAATGAGAATGAACAAAATTAATTAAACCACTTCAGTGTACCCACGCTTATTTGTTGATGAATTTGAATTTGGATATTTTGTTACTGAATAGTAAATCTTAATTTTTAGCGATAAGAAAACAATGTGTAATATATCGCCTAAGCGCAATAAATGTAGGTGTGTGTACACATGTAATTACGCGCGTTATAAGTTATTCTTCTTTGGCACACCTACATAAAAATACGAACCAGCAAATTGTTTGTAAAATTAAGTAACTATGCAGGGTGGTATAATGTGTCTGCGACATGTAACGTGTTTTTTCTTTAAAACCATCGATGGAAGAAACCAGATGGCGGTCGTAAAGTTAATAACAGATTTATATAAAATAACTTCATGGTGTGAAAAATATCAAAGTTCCGTTGCATGATGCCCGCGCATTTCGTTGCATATCTAAAACGTCACATAGTCTAGTGCGTATGACACTAGTTCCGGGTTCGATTCCTGGAAAGATTACAATACCTCTGAGTAGTTGTAAATCAAAACCCATCTAACTCCAGAACTATTTTTTGACAAATAAATAAAAACACTTTCACATCTTGTTTATAACTTGAATAAGCTGATTTATAACAAGCAATTTGACGTAAAACGTCAAAATTGGCGGCATTAAAATGTTAAACATAACTGTTAAGATACAGAAATAGCAATATTGCTTAGTTCAGAATACGGCCGATTAACTTTAAATGGATACTTGATATGACAGTTAAACTAATATTTAATACGTAAGAATGAGCTTGAAAAATATATTGTCATTCAAATCTAAAAAAAACAAAAATGGCGGTTGGGAATATTTACTCAAGGACTCGTGTATGTGATTTTTCCAAACCTAGGTTTTTTGTGGTTTTTAGTAGTGAGTAGTGATGCAACGAATACGAATATTTGTATTCGCCGAATTTATAACTTTACGAAGTAGATATTTACCGAATATCATCAGGAATATTAAAAACAAACTATTTATAACTGAACGCAACGCAACGCAAATTACGGTTTGCCTGTGCACCGTGTATCCGCACTCCATTTTCGGGCATTCCCCTAACATTGAATGAATGGATTTGTTGAGTTCTCAAGTTGTCAATTGTTACTTTTTTCACAGAATAACACGAGTTCTTTCATATAATTTCGTTGGGTTATTAATAAGGTTAGGTGCACATTTCATGTGGTTTTTGTTTCGTAATACGCATTGTTCGTTCCATTTTATTTCCGTCGTGTGTAAAAGTGTTAACTCTTATAAATTAATTTCAAATTAAATCTAATAGCATGACCTCTCGTAAGCGTGAAAAAAGTAATATTCATTTTCGACCGCTGGGAATGTGCAAACGGATAAAAGAAATGTGCTTTTTGAACAAAAATTTGCGGTGGTAAATTTTAATTATTAAATCTCTTAGTAAAAAAAAGAACATGTGTGGCAATGATATAATAAACTGTAGATACGTTACAAGCGTGAAATCGTGGCAGGTCAAAAATAAGGCAATTGTCTTACTTGCATTCGTTATCGAACGGACCTTCTTTGTGATTGGACGCGGCGACGGTACGCCGGGGAAAAAGGAACAGAATATCGTACACTAATGTAAGAATGAGTATGTTATTTTAGTATAATTAAACTAATGAACTTTGTTTATACTAGTATTAAGTATACCCTGACGAAGGAACGTCGTTTCCGAAACCGGTTGGTTTTACCAAATAAATTTTAGTGGTGTAAACTAAGTTAATTAGTTTAATTATATTCATAATGAGTAACCACAAAGTTATAGCAAAATACAACAGTATATGTTATTTTAGTCACCGTGACTTCAAATTACCAGATTTTTCTGCATTTGCTACATTTGAAATCAGGATAGTATGGGAATAACGTGTCTATTTATAATACGTCAACGATGTGTGGTGTATTGTTTATTACCTCGTTGAATTATTCGTATTCGCCGAATAGTGTGCTTGATATTCGTATTCATATTCGTGAAAGTAGTATTCGTTGCATCACTAGCTTTCAGGGTTAAAAAAAATATCTCATTCAAAAATGAAATACCTCCATCAGTGAGATACTTTCTGAAGCATTTTATTATCGTGTTGTTTCGTATGACGCTGTTCTCCGAACACCTCGCTAACCGCGCCGCGACCCGGCGGTGATTGCAGGTAAATCCGCGCCGACCCTCGAGGGAGTCCCGCCGGCCGCCAAGCAGCCCGAGGGGGGCGAGGGGGGCGAGGAGGGCGCGGAGGGCGCGGCGCCGGGCGCGGGCGAGGCGCCGGCCAGCGGCGGCTCCGACACGAGCGACGTCTTCATCATGAACACCAAGGCGGAGGACAGAGCGACGAGCTTCTTCGCCCAGCCGGGCATACTGGCCGGTAAGGGCGCTTTACACTTTGCACGGTCCCTGCAGGTTGTGACAGGGCTTGTCCGCAGTCATTTGAAGGTAGCCTAAGTTGTGAGTCGAAAATAATCGTGGGGTAAGCGTCTTGGGAAGTATGCTTTTCATTTTCATTTCCGACTTAATAATTTATTTATTTATTATCAACGCTCTAGTGGGCTTTTGCATATACACTAGAAGTATAGTGAGAAAAAGCACATTTAAAAAAAACGAAAATAAGCAATTATAATAAAAAAATAATTAAATGAGCGATTAAAAGTTAAATCACATTTTTTTCATAAATAAGCAGTATGAACTCTTTTTGAAAAAATAAAATGAAAAATGGTAAGTAGGAAACACATAAAAAATAAAGTAAGAACCTCAAAATTTTGCAACAGAAATCCGTTTCAAATTTCTTTTCAATTATTATTTTATTTGACTTGTATTAAAACAAATGAATTTTCAATATTCCATTTGAGGATAGTCCAACGTTTACGACAAGTAAGTCATAACTATTGAAAAAAAAATCTAACTTTGAAGTCGCATATCTACATAACCTTTGATGTTAGGACGTTGTTACGCGAACACTTTGGACTCACAATTTAGGCAGGAATCTACCGGTAAAGTACATATTGTAGACTAGTTCTGTTACACCTGTATGTATAACTTCATTTTAACTGACCTATACATTTCCTAACTTGTAAAATATTTTCAGAAAATATAGAAACTCTAAAGTTATGATATCGATCGATAATGTGTATGTTAGCTGCGCAAGCCAAGTGCACAAGCAGACAACTGCATACAGTGTCAAGAAGTCAGCTAATTATTCTACTGCTGTGACTTTAGCAGGGTGTGAAAAAGCTAACCTAACCTAAAAATATATACATTTATATTTGTTTGTATGCAGTTATCCGGTCACCAAAAATTCTAACTAGCTGTGGAATGTTAGTTAATTAGTTAGTCGAAATTCATGTTGAATTAAAAAAAGTCCATTCAAATAATGTTTGTCTCCTCCATAGCAGATTCATAATTTACTTATTTATACTTGTACATACTTATATACTTTCTGGGGTAATCGACCAATGAAGTATAATTTCTTCATAAATTATCAAAAATTCAAGAGCATTTAAAAATCCTACAATAATTGCTTAGTGAGTTTTCAAAACAAATTTTAAACTCTTTTTTTTTTTAATAAGGCTGAAAAATTTACCGAAAATCAGCCACCGACTGCTATAAAACTGCAATTTTTTTATATTTGAGAAAAATGTTATTTTTGATGTGGGTCTTATAATAATTTTTATTTAGGTTATTTGTTATATAAGTATATTTCCAGACTCCTTAGTCTTAAAATTCATTGAAGTAAGCAGAATTTTTAACAGATGTTTATAAAAATTTAAAAATGATGCATGTATAAGCTGAAGTCTATTAAAATATCACATAAAATTTTCTGTATAATTTTTGTATGACGTCTGATGAGTGGTTAGGGTATTTTTTTTTTTTTTTAAATAAATAAAGCTTTATTCCAGAATGTGGGGAGGTTCGTGCAATCCCACACATTCCATATAAAAGAAAATACACACATTAAAAATATTATATAAAACAAAAGAGAAATAGTAAAATCATATAAAATAGAAGAGAAATATTAAAAGTAATCAAAAGAAATATATGGTAAAATATCGGCTTTAGCGAGCGATGGCAAGTCAATTATGCGGGGCCAGTATCTTTCTCAAGTGTGCATCGATGCTGGATGCTGGAGTAAGACGGGCTTCCAGGATAAGGATATTTCCGGACTTTGAATAATATATATAGGTCAATATAGAAAAAGAAGCATATTAAATTCATTCATTCAGAACATATTCCCCACTGAGAAATTATTTTTTCTCTGATAGTGATTGTATATTTTTATATGCCTTTTATATGACTAACCTGAGCAGCAAATTGGTCCAGAAAACTGTCAGAATGTGAAGTCAACTTTTTTTTTTGTTGTTTTTGAATTCATTATGAGGAAATTTCGAAGAATGATATCGCTGTTCCACTCTTCTTTGTCATACGAACATGCCAAAAATCTGAAAGAAAGTAATTTTATCCCGAATGTGTCATTGCCAAGTGCCAGCCAAAAACATTTCCATATAGGGGTGAATTATAATATGTATAATGGAATTTGCTTCTGTTTTTGCACATACGCCCAGATATTAATTACTAGGACTATTTATCAGAATTGCTAACAGCCTGTTAGTGAACTATGTATAAAAAAAAAACAAGTGTATGTAGTTTTAAACACTCTTGAGTAAGATTAATAGGATACTTATATCTGCTGAAAAACTGTCTGGAGGTTAGATTTTGCAAGCACTGTGTATCTAATAGCAGTTGTGTTGTATTGTGTTTGCACTTGAATTATCACCATTGTAGTAAACACGAGAAGTGTTAATGGATAAACATTGTAATTTTCAGCGGTCATATGCGGAGCAGTGGTGGGGCTACTGTGCGCGATACTGGTGGTCATGTTCATCGTGTATCGCATGCGCAAGAAGGACGAGGGCTCGTACGCACTGGACGAGCCCAAGAGATCTCCCACGGCCAACTCGTACGCCAAGGGACACAACAACAGGGAGTTCTACGCCTGAGACGACTCGGCCTTACCCTCGGGACACTTTTAATAACACAATATTCGCTAATGAGGCTGTAAGTTAATGTAAAGCAATGACCGAACTCTCGAATTAATGATCGCGAGAACCAAAGATACAGAAACGAGTAATGAATATTTGTGTCCATGTGCCATCATGTTTTAAGCTACCCTCCGGGGTGTCCTCAGGAGGCGCGCTCTGCGAAAATAAGACTTGATATATAAATGTATAGTTACAGTGAGTTCTCAGTTGATTGTTGACATCTTCCAAGAGGTACATGGTTTCAGGGGCAGACGTTTTTATTTCTTTTTAGATGAAATTTCCCAACAAGGTTCCTTTTGTGTTGACACGACCAATTAGAGAAACAAATCCATTTTGTAAGGGTAACGAGTCTTCTAAGACTTCAACGTCATATCTATCTACATAAAATAAATAAATACCCCAGTTATTTCATGTTCTTTTTATAATTTCTTCTTTTTAAATTTTAATCATTCACTTTTTCTTTTATTATTAATTCAACTATTTTTAACTTTTTTGGACTCCCAAAATATGTATTTATTTATTTCCAAAATAAGTAATATACTTAAATATTAAGTTGTAATGTTAAGAAATAAATAAAATGGAAGTGAATCGGTGGAGTTACGATAAGAATATTTCATACTTGTAAATTATGCGATGAAATTATTTCCTTTCCAACTTTTACCATTAATTACAATTACCTTTCGGAATGCCAATAAACATTCCAGCTTGTTTACTTCTTTGGTAATAATTATCAATCTTATACTTATGACTGCAAATTCCTCTCACACTACTGACATCTGCATCTTATGTAACACTCTGCGCACATTCCCACCAGTACTTTTGGGATTGTAATCATAACTTTATAATAATTATAAAAAACTTAACATTCATACGAAATTGACTAATATTGTAATATTTTAGAATACAGTTGTCGTATAAGTTATATCAACTTGAGTAAAAAAGGTGTTATAGATGTGCGATTCCTTGCGTGAATGAGATTATTTGAACAAATCTAAAGTGAGGCAATCCCTCTGCCGCATGTTCTGCGACTTGTCAGGAAACGAGCGCGTCAGAAGATGCGTCACGGGGATTGCCTATTATCAAGTTTAGCTAGCTCTGTATAATTATTTCTCTTAGGTATATCCTAAATAATGTATGATAATTGGTGTGTGCATGTTTCGTCCATTTCATTAAATTGTAAGATCCGCAAAACTATTGGTTATTTTGTCATTTAAAAAAATGTGACTTATAATATGGAGTAAATAATTGTTACGTTTGATGGCAAATTTGAACATCATTTCAATGTTTCGTGTACTTTATTTCAGTTTGAATGAACAACACTAGTTTGCTGTCAAAATATAAAGTAAATTAAAGTGCATTTCACATTTAATATTTAGTAGGGGATGTCTGCGCAATGTTTTGGCAGCAAGATTTTGTGTAATTTAGATGTTTTAAATAATCAAACAGTTTAAAATGCTGTAGAATAGAATAGAATTTACTGTAATTGCCGATTCTGTAAATAAATACTCCTTTACACCTAACCGACTTTTGTATTTTCCTATTTTCATCCATATTCCTGGCTGCATGCTGTGATGGATATTCTAGCCACAGAGGATTGGCTTACTGAATTTTATTTCTGTTGAATGCTAAAAAAGTTCTATACGGAACTATAAATTTTTTAGTGTTTTTCGCTTGGTATGCTATTGTAGACAAAAAATATTTTAACAGATTATATTATTATTATTATTATTGATAATGGGCAGGCAGCTTAAGCTGATAGGCCCATATCACTGTCTCTCATTTGAATATCCAGCCTATTCTTAAATTGGTTGACACTGGCTGCAGACACAACATCCTCGGGCAAACTGTTCCACATATTGACCACTCTATTGCTTAATGCATGCTTTCTTGGGTTACACGAGAACCGAGACTTGTTCAACTTCAGATGATGTCCTCGAAGGCCCACATTAGTGTTAAATGCAAACATATCTGTCATATTAGGAATATTGTAGTAGCCCGATAGAATCTTGAATGTCTCGATGAGGTCACCTCTTGCTCGTCGCTCCTGAAGAGTGGGCAGTTTCAATACTCTCAGCCTTTCCGCATATTCCAGGTTTTTAAGACCCAAGGGCAATTTTGTGGCTCGTCTCTGAACATTTTCCAGTAAAACTATATCTTTAATATAAATATATAAAAGTTGTAATTAACAAAAAACTAACCTCGTGACCGCATCATTACCGTATTAATGTCTATTGTGAAGATAATTTTGAAGGGTTCTATGTATTTTAAGGGTTTTTTTGTCATAAAGATAAAAAAAAATCAATAAAACAATCAAATATTTATTTAATATAATCATGACATAGTTATACAAAAATAATACATTCTCTAAATATTTTCATTATATAAAACTAGTAAATATATCCTTATTAAAAATAATAATTTCAATTGCACAACCCATGTTGTCAAGACGTTAACAAAGCTCTATAAAAAAATATTTGATCATAATTAATAATTATTGTGTCAGACGAACCGTGAAAATGTTCAAATATAAAATACATAAACTTATGTAAGTATAACAAATATCATTGATATTTTATATCAAATAATTTAACAAACGATTTTAAATCATAGGAATGTCAACAAGTTCACATTTAACATAAAATAAATTGGGTCATTTGTGCACTGGCCTTAGAAAAGTAATATTTATTTTATTTCACCATCTGGTTAAAGTTGAGACTGCATTAAGGGTTTAAGATATTTGTGGAACGATTCGTTGACAGGTTCTGCGTTCAATGGACTTTTCTTTGCTTCTTCCATCAGCCTCTCGTATACTCGGCCGTCATATGAGCCCAAAGCCGATGACAAAATCTGAAGAAAAATAAAGTTATAAGATTTATCAGACAGTGGGTGTGTTTAATACTGCTTCAGACACTGTCAAATCACTGAGAATATCCACACTTTCTAGGGTTGTGCGGTGGTCGGAATTGCACTTTTAACTATTTGGAGTTAAGTGGCTATCATTGATAAACTTTTTGGCAAAAGCATTGTTCAGAAAAGGTTGATTCAGAAAATATTAACAATTTAAAATCATAAATTCTAATTCACAAGATTTTCAATATGAATATGAAATAAGATTAACATAGATAACAAAAATCAGATGTAACACATTCTTTTATATATTATAACATTTTATGTATGATTCCGACTACACCAAATACAAGGTGTCTCAAAAGAAAATTTATATGTGAATTCAGAAGCACTGACGATTGCGGTCCGCCGCAATCGTCAGTGCTTCTAGAGATATTGGACATGATGAACGTCGAAAAAGTTTCTGCAGTTATTTATTTATATTATCGAGGAAAACGTCATCGTAAAAATAGACATAGATTTTGGATACACCCTCTACTGGAGACACGACATAATAACAGAGAGTTTAATATTTTTATTTCAGAACTAAAGAAATTTGAAGATAATTTCTTTAGATACACTAGAATATCAGCCAAATCATTTGAAGAATTATTATCAAAACAATATTTAAACACACATGCGCCCTGCGTACAGTGTCTAACGACTGAGTGGGGCGGGGAGCGAGCAGCGATCACGGCTAACCGCGCCGAGCGTGCGGAGAGGAAGCGGGGCGCTGTATCATTCAATCAAGATGACCGGAGCGGCTGACGGCTGGCCGCAAGTCAGTGCAATGATATCATGCGGTTTCATGTAAAAATCCAAGTGCGGCTTACCACAACGGGAGGCCAAACCACGGCTAGCCGCTAGCGCGTTATAGGCTTAAATATATACTTCTATCAAAAGAACAACTGTTTGCTATTCAGAAAGTAAAAAAAAAATTATAACTAGTACTAAAGTAGATGATAAAATAGTTATATTCCAGAAGAAATGCATTGAACATTTTTTTATATTTATACATATAATCCAATAATTAGGATACAAGCTTCTTTAATACTTAAAAACTTGTGTTAAACAAAACATTAAAATGGCTCTACGTACTAAGAAATATTCTGCACTTCCAATCTTCTATGATATGAGTCTGCATAACTTTCTGGACATGTTATTGGTAATTGAAAAATTCTACACTTGTATTCTTGAGGGGTAGCAATAAAATAATTATCAAACGAATTTATACAATGCTTACCTCGTCACATATATCGAAGCCATCAACAATTCCAACTGCATTGGGACGAATCTTGGCAAGAAGTTCCTCAAGCCACAGCTGAAGGGAATCTAAATCCCTTTCTGATATATTTGTAAACTGAAAATAAATATAATTACCATGTTTTAATATAATTTATTTTTTTAATGTTAACTATAAAATATTACAATACAAAGTGGCCCTCGTTGCCTAGTGAGCATGAATGACACTGGCTTCCCACACCGAGGGTTCCGGGTTCGATTCCCAATGAGGTCACGATAAATCTACATGCTTTACGTGGCTGGATGTTTTTGTAATGTAACAACTTCAGTAATTAGGCTTCTCAGCCTGTTGAAGCGTTAATTTTTTTTTTAATATGCAGTGCCACAGGACAGCAGCTATGCATTGACACATATTTTATATACATACAGGGCGTCTCATAGCAAAAACTTTACAGGTGGATTCCTGCTTTGATAATAAGTCAAAAATATTCAAGCAACCGTGACTTAATATCAATAGTTATGGAGATATGCGACATCAAAGTTTGTATTTTTTTCCAATATTGCTGACTTATTTTTTTGCAAAAATTTGAAACATCATTACAGTAACTTATGTCGATTATGAAAAATTTATTCTCTTCAAAACAAGTCGAATAAAATGATAAAAACCTCGCAAAAATTGAAAGCAGAATTTCTTTAGATGGTTTTTATCATTTTATTTTAGTTGAATAGAAGCTAATGAATTTTTCATAATTGATATAAGTTGCTGTAATGATAGTATAACTTTTTCCAAAAAATAAGTCAGAAATGTTGAAAAAATGCAAATTATTACTTAAACTATTGATATTAGATCCTGGTTGCTTAAACATTTTCCACTCATTATCGAGGTGGGAATTCATCTGTTAAGTTTTTGCTACTAGCTATGAGATATCCTGTATAAATATGTATTAAACATATTTTATATTACGTTTTTACAGAAAATGGCTTCTGCCATGCCGTTCGCAGGAAAATAAAATTTAAATTAAGAAAGAATAAAAACCAATCTATCCAGATGACTTAACAAAAAACTTACTATTCAACTCACTTAAAATAAAATAAAATAAAAAGAGCATTCAGAATATTTTAATAATAACCATACCAATGTATTAATTATTATTTTCCACACCTAATCACAAGTAAATCAAAAAATTAGAAAGATATTATGCGCAGTTATGTATATTTGAAGGAGATACTATCTCCCCATGGTCAAACTTAGTAGGAATCTAATTACAATATCTTAAAGTACCTACACACTAATAATTTCCTTGATACTGGTAATAAGAAATACTTTTTAACTCTTTCATAACAAAATTTATACATGTTTACGACGTTTTCATTTACACCAATTAACAATGACACCTTTTTTCTTATGAATAAGTTCTAAAAGTTGACTGATAAACTTAGTTAAATTGACAGCGATTAAGAATGAAGTCCTAAAAGAAAAACTGAACGTAGTGGCAATTTTCTAGAGAAAGAAAAAGAAAATCTAGGCAGTTAACATTAACTATAGTTTTCATAAAAGATGATGGGGTTCCGAAACTAAAAACTTTAACACAGAAATACACAATACCTCTTTGAGATTTCTCATTTTTCGTATTAAATTTTGTTTTGCTTTAGGTATAATAAGCCCTTTTTATCTCCACAAGTGTGTTTACGCACCAAGCCACGTGCGTGATTACACGCGCTTTTCAACCTTGCGGAGACAGGATTAAACACGATTTTCAATGTTGTTTACTTCGAGTGCTGTTTGCAGAAGATAATTCCAACAGTTTTATAGACGATTAAACTTTTAAGTGTTATAGTGAAACATGTCATTAACCCACGTGGCAAATAAATATATTTGGCATTTAAAAGGTTGAGAATTAAATATTATTTTTGAAGCTTCAAATATAATAACGTTCTACTTTTGCATATTTTTTAATGCTGTGGAACCTTATTCTGTTATAATCATAATTACTTATTTTACACCGGTTCTTTCAGGAACTATATTTCAGAAAAAAAAACCTAAGGCCGCATCTACATGCGGCCTTAGGTTACATAAGGAAAAAAGGGACTTTGGATCTCAAGAAAACAATAATAAAATATAATTCGTACCCGCAACAAATCTCCAGAACATTTGAGCGCCCAGTACACAGCGTACAATTCTACAAAAGACATCAGAATTTCCCTCAGAGATGGCGATGCCTTGGCAGCCATGATGTGCATCTGCTCGCTGAACTTCTCTATTATAAAACTTCTACAATGAGCCTGAAATTCAAAGTGGTTAAATGTCTAGTTAAATAAATATATAAAAATTAAGTTTCACTTTCAGACAAAAATCTAGGTTCAACCGCGGTTTCGGTTTTGCCCAAAAAATTTCTTGTCTGTTGTAATAATTCAAAGTTCAAAGTGATTATAATTTTCAAATGTGTAATTTTTTTTTTTGGCAAAGTTTATAGTCTAATTACTAATTAGTTATTTATTGTATTGTTTTGTTCAAAACATACTATTGGAAAAGATTAGATTTTTTTGTAGTATTAAGATTTTTGGTGGCCCTCGTAGCGCAGTGGGTATGACACTGGATTCCCACACCGAGGGTTCCGGGTTCGATTCCCAGTGAGGTCACAATGTTAATCTATGTGATTTACTCAAGCCTGGGTGTTTTATGATGTATTTCGCTTCTGTAATTGGGCCTCCTGGCCTGTCGAAGCGTAAAAAATAAATTTAAAAAAATTGTTTTTATAATATCTGAAGACTTAAAAATTTCACTGATTTGTTCACTAAAATTAGTTTAGTATGGGTAGTTTTAGATAGTATATCTAAATATTTTTTATATTAATAAAATTGGTTTCTTTTATTTTATTTAATCCGAATGAACTATTACAAGCCTAGGAAAAATACAGTAGATTTTTAGGATTTATGTATCTAAATACGTTTTGGTTTCAGCCAAAGCAAAACAGAAGCCGAAATTCAGCAGAAAATCTAGTTTCGGTCAATCTCTAATAAAATTGCTTTAATTAAAAGTCCTAAAAATGAAATAATACCTCTGCAGCAGCGACCAGCTCGATGGATGTCATGTTCCAAGCATCTTCGTGGCTTATTCCTCTCTTCACTCTTTTAGCAATGTGTTTGGCACTGATAGCAACCTTCCTATAAAAGTAAGTAACAACACGTAAATACAAGATGTCAAAAAAATTTTGAGCAGAAATAGATAAAATGATTTTTAACTTTATAAAGCTGAAATCCATTCCAAATTTATTCCGCATCAGTAATCTAATGGAAATATATCCTGCATTATTTTTAAGCAGAAAGCATTCTCTGCAGCTACTCACCCTGCCGCCATGACCTGGAACCCTTCGATGATGCCTTCTAGAGTTGTGTTCCACCGGGTGTACTTCTTCTTGATGGCGTTGGTGAAGTAGCTGACGGTGGGAGTCATCACCGACCCACTCTGCGCTTGGTGCCACGCCTTAATTAAAAATCTACAAATTTTTCATTAAACATTAATTGGGGGGTATAAAAGCAAGGGCAGTAATATTGAGACATATTTTGGATTTGTTCCGGGCAGCGCAGGACAGAAATGTTTTCGCACAAATGATAGCCAACTTCGGGGGGACCTGACAAGGTACAAAAAGAAGAAGAAGCAATATCCAAAAAATATAAAAAAATGTTTTGAAAGCAGTCATTGACGATTACTAATTAAGAATTTTAAAGGAAATATAGATCTATTCTTTCCAAATCACTATTAAAAGCAAAGAGAGCATTATCCTTGTAGTGTAAAAAGCAGAGGCAGCAATATCTACTACAACCAGGGGCGTGCAGTGGGAACATCGCAGCATGACTTTTACATAAACAATTATTTGAAAAAAAATCAGAATACAACATATATTTCATAATATTTATATCACAATTGTTATCATATTCATATTTTGTTGTATCATAAAAACCTGTAGCATAAATATTTGATTTCTATTTTTTTCCAAAATATACATTTACAAAAAAATCATGCTTCAATGTTCCCACTGCACGCGCCTGACTACAACCAATCGACCCCCAAGGATGTGTCACATAACAAAATGGCCGTTTCATACTAAAGTGAGAGCTGATGTCGATTTTAGACTGAAACATCATAGCAAAGACAGCAATATCCGATTATATAAATAGCAAAAACAGAAATATCCCCTATATAGTAGCAAAAACTTCAGATTAAAAGTAGAAAGGAGAATGCATTGGACTAAAAGTACATGTTAGATACTTAGGCAAGCAATACTAAGTGAAAGTACAATTTCAGTGAATAATGTAGTAGTGTTTATGGCAACATAAGGGGAAATCAATATGAGAAGAAGGAGCATGACGAAATCTATCTTACCTTGCAGTCTGCAGCAGGAGAACAGTGTTCTCTCCCTCGTATGTGCAAGCTGCGGTGACCAGCCCATACATGGCAGGCAAGTTGCTGCACGCCATGTAGCCGTGGCCCCCGCATGACAGGCGACATGTTTCCACTCCTTGAGCCGCTTCTGCCGTACAAACTGCTTTCAAGCAGCAAGCGAGGGCGTGAAGCTATCAAAACAATATTAGTTAATATGAATATATTTAGATGGACAGTAAGTTAATTGGTTATCAGAATTATGGTAATGATGGAAGTGAAAATGTTATCTACCTTTCTTCAGTTAATCCCATTTTAAGACATTAAATTTATGTGTAGTAAAACTAAATCACATATTTAATAGTCCAGTGGGCATGATACTGGCTTCTCATACTGGGGATTCCGGGTTAGAACCTAGCCTGATGTGGCGTTAAAATTTAAAAAAAACTATATACTATTCTCAAGATAATTTTTGCATTATTTTACTTTTCAAATTCCAACCTACATAATTTGCTCACATTGTTTCATTCTAAATTTTACAATACAAATGAAAATCATGGAGTATATTTAAAAACAAAGGAAATAAAATAAGATAAATATTTTTTAAAGTCAACCAGTAATCTAAGGCCTTCATTTAATATATTCACGTTGTTCCTGAATATTTCCACATGAATCACAGGTACAGAGTTTTGCTTTTGGATACAATAATTCTCTAAATGTTTCCCACATTAACTGCATCAATGTCACAGTTTAGAATAACAAATAATAATAAGCAAGCGTAGAGAGAGACAAACCTCGGGAAGTCTATCCAGGTCACCGGCATCTAACTCTGAGGACACATTGTTGTAATGGTCCCACAGCCATGTCGCAGTTAGTTTGTAAGCGTAGCTGGCTGCTATGTTCGGAAATAGTTTGTATTGCTGGGTAACATAGTCCAATATTTGTGGTTCGGGTTCACTAAAATAATTTTCAAATATATTTATTGTGTGCATGTTATTAGGTGTGGTGCGTGCGAAATTTTAAATGTGGTTTTATAATTTAAAAATGGTTCAAAAAATTAAGATATAATTTTCAGATGAAAATAAAGGTTTTTCATGGTGTCTTTCAACCAACTTAAACATTCACATTTTAAAAGTTTGTCTAACAACTCAATCTTACTTGGCTTTGTCTCATTTTCCCCGTCATACCTTGTTATTGTTGTTCTAGAATATTTCACACAGTTTCGCATTAATTCACATCACTAGGACCTTGGCTGCACTTTTGTTTATCACTGGGTAGATCCATCCCGTTTCGCGCTTAAGTTCCCATTCATGCCGAATATTTGTCACTTGGTCACACTGCTACACACGCATGGCTCGATTTTATCTGTGTATTCGCAGAACGTCACAACAACTCTGCTGAGTTCTGTTGTCGCTTTTATACATAAATATTAGAATTTACGATATTTCTACATTTATACACTAGTTTCTCCATATTTCTAGTGTTTTATGGTTTCTTTGAGAATAGCCCAAATGATTCTCGATTCATGAAGACTGTTTAAGAGAATTTTCGGTAATGTGCATTTACCATTGTTTTAGACTCTCGCATGGACAATAAATAAATTTTTTCCACAATAAAAAGTCCCTTTTCTTCATCATTATTTCGCCTTCCAACACATATCTCTATGGTCATAAACTCTATACAGAAAACATTTAAACTCCTGATATGAATAATTTGTATGCTGGGTGGAAAAAACCTAGGCTTGTAATTACGTATTCCCTGTCCTCAACAAATACAAAATAGCCAATATTTGTCATTATGAATATAAATTGTTATTTTTTATTATTATTTTAGTTTGACAGAAAATTTAAATATGTATATGTAATTTTTTGCATGGTTTTTATCATTTTATTTGGCCTGTATTGAAGCGAAAGAACTTTTACCTTACAATATAAGTCACTTTAATGATAGTCCAACGTTATATAGAAAACAAGTCAGAAATATTGAAAAATAAACATGTTTGAAGTCACTTTTCTCTGTTATTAGGAAACTGTTGCTTGAACATTTTAGACTCATAATTTAAGCACGAATCGACCTGTATTATGGACTAGCTCTGTTACACATGTATTTGCTTATTACTGTCGTTGAAGATGAGGGTGAGGAAAGTGTTGTGCGTTAGGATAGAAGAGTGTTGTGTTCTATCCTCTCTGCCCTATAAAATTTTGCTATATAAAATATGTATTTTCATTTATGTACAAATATTATATAAATGAGTTTATTGTTCAATTATTTATACATCAGATCAGAATAAGTGATAAGTCATGTTTTTTTTTAAAATCTATTCAATAAGTGGTTGTTGGTGTTTGTTTTCCTAATCCTCCTCACTGGGGGTTCCTGTGCTGAGGCGGACTAGTTTTTTCATATTTATTTTATTTTTTTAATTTTTATGTCGTTTTTAATACACTTTTTAATATGTCTGCATCAATTTCATTTAGCCATACTTTAAACTTTTTTTATACATACTCGTCAATCTTTTCTTAATTGAAAAATAAATATGACCGAAAGTTGTGTTAAACGTTGGTACATTTCTAATTTCCATTTGAGTGCCTCTCGTGTTATATGTCGGAGTTCTATTGTTTGGGTTCGGAACGTCAAGACATTTGAAAATCTCTTTCAAGGGCGTTCTGATTGGAAATTTTAAAATGGTTTTTATAATGCTCTTTTAAGATATATTTAAATGGTTGATATAATTTGTTGTGCCAAGAATGACATAAGGCAAAGTAAACTTTATATAAAATATCTTTCTTAGGTTTTTCAAGAAATATGTAAGTCTTGTGAACTTTTTAATAATTCCATTAATGTGAGAGTTCCATTGAACGTTTTCATCTATTTCCACTCCAAGTTATTTGATGTTTTTTGCCTTCGTTATGGTGGGGCATGAACATTGTAATTATTGATTTTTGCATTCATGTAATTTGAGTGTATTCTTTACCAGGTTGTCCTCTTGAGTTTATTGAAAAACCTAGTTTAGTTTTACTTATGTTAAGCGTAAGCGAGTTCTTCCTTAGCCAGTTTTGAAGTAACGTGAGTCCATGTTCAGCTTCTTTTTATGTGTCCATCCAGTCGCTTTCATGGGATAATAAAACGGTTTTGTCAGCAAAACTAATTATGTCTCCTTAGACAAAATTGGTCCCAAAACACAACTTGAGAGACACCGTAGTTTATTGAAAGAATTACTTTTTTGTTGGCCAATTTGTACTTGTGTTCGTCCTGATAAATAAGTCATCAGTAAATTTAGTGTAGTCTTAGACATCCCAGTTTTTGTTTGAGTTGTGGTTGTGGATAGAATTTTATGATCTATTGTATCAAATGCTTTTTGTAGGTCTTTAAATACGGCCAAGCATTTTTTGACATCATCTATATTTTTGTGGCTATTCTTGTAAAGTTTTCAATGGGGTCAAGCTTTCCTGAAATCTGTATTGTGTTGGTGATAATATTTTATTGTATTCCAGAAAATGAATAATTTGCTTTACCAGAATTTTTTTCAGGATTTTTGAGAAGGTGCTTAAGATACTTATATATTGTTATATAAGTATCAATAAGGGCGATAGTTATTTATGTCATTTTTGATTACGTTTTTATAAATTGGTAAAACTGTAGCATTCTTAAGGCAATTAGGAAATTGACAGATTGATAAGGTATGTCAAAGGGAGGATCAATCATCTTGAAGATATTTTATTTTTTTATTTGAGATAGGATCATTTCCAGGTGACGTGTTATTGTCAAGGGAAGCGAAGGAAGCAGTTATTAGTCCTTTGTTTGATATTTGGCTTAGATTTAGTTTATTATCTTGGAACAAGTCTTCATTATCATCTATTTCCATTTCATTGATTATTGGTTTTTTAATCTTATTTGCTAGTTGGGATCCTATGCTCGTGAAAAATTTGTTAACGTATTCTATAATATTGTCAGGATGCTCTTCGAATGAAGTAGAAGTCACCCTTCCTTCTTGGGTTTCCGTGGGATTGGTTTGCAGCAAAGCACATCTCCTTCTCCATTCTGCTCGGTCTCCGGCGATTCTCTTCAGCTCTGTGAAGGAGGCACAATTCATACCTTGGCACACTTGCTCAAGATATTCACGGCGAGGGCGCCCTCTGGCAATCTTTCCCTCTACCATTCCCTCCATTATAGTTTTGAGCAGATTTTCATGGCGTAAAATATGCCCCATCCATTATGCACGCCTTTTCGAGATGGTATTCATCATGTGCTTGGTTCACATCTTACCAGGAGTCATATCTCTATTTAATTCTCTAATCACTTTCAGGGTACATGAGGATTTAGAGTTAGTGATTTCCTTGAAAATCTGCCTTATTTTTCTGGAATCATTGTTACATTAATCTACTTTTACTTTATAGTAAATTTTCTTAGCATTACGTATAACTTTTTTGTAGTAGTAATAAACATTTTAATTAACAAATTCTGTTTGTAAGTAGTAGATATGACAATAGTAATAACATACTGCTTCTGTTCAACATACAATGATTAAAAGGCTAATGGATCACCAGGGGTTATCAGTAGACAAATGAGAATGCCAGATTTTCTTATATTCAAAAATATCACTTTCACAAGAATATATTATTCTATTCGAGCAAGACTAGTGGTACACAACGGTATTCTGGTACCAACACTGATATATGGAAGTGAAGCCTGGAACTGGAAGAAGAGGAATAAAATTCAACTGAAAGAAATGAAAAAGATATTACTTAGACGCATGAGTGGAAATCCATTTATGATAGAATAAACAATGAACAATTTAGGAAAGAATGTAAAGCTAATCTTAGCGTAGTGAATAAAATTAAAAAAGTATCAAACAGGTGGTTTGGGAATATTGAAAGAACGAATGGTAAGAAAGATATATGACAAAGTGTTGATGGCGCCATAAAGAGAGGGCGACCGCGGATGACTTGGCATGACCAACTTAACCAGATGTTAGGAGTCTCAGGAAGCGGCGAGCTTGCGTGTGAAGATGTATGAATGTGTATGAGGCGAGAGTTGTGTATGAGAGACAGAAGAGTGTGGCGCTCTGGCGGGAAACGGCATGATGGTAAGTTAGTTAGTCATTTTTAAGCTTCTAGAAACCGTATCAACATCGCCAACAAAAAGTTCCAGATATCAGATATGAATAAATTGATTGTTTTTTAAAAAAAATGGTAGGGAACAAGAAAATAAAACACAATGAAGAATCTCGATTATTCAGTTACATCAATTGCAGATTAATGACAGAAAAATGATCCAAATTTTTTTATAACATTTTTAAATATTATTTAAAATATTAAAATAATGTTCAGTTCAACTGCATAATATGTAACCAGAAAATAAAATAAAGTCTGAGATTCAGTGTAACTTTTGGAGCATGTGGGCAGGGTTAATGTAACTTACACTTGTATTGCGGTTGATTTATTATCGAGTTTCTCAATAGTTTATCTCGTGTTTTATGTTCTTGATTTTGTATTTTCATGTCATCTAAAATAATTTAGTCTAAAAAGGCATGTAGTATGTGCACTTGATGGAGGAAAATCCAGCACCAGTGTCAAATACTGACTAAATTTAATTTGTTTCTATACATTGGTGTTTCCAAAGTGGCATCTTTTATGGAAGTACACTGCTGGGCACCAACCAACAATCCATCTACACTACCACCCTTGATAAGCCATAAACTAGAAACTATACAGGGTTATTTGTAAAACATTAATAACCTCGCAGGACTATACTCCTGCCTTGATTATGAGTCGAAAATGTTCAAGCTATCATGACCTAATATCAATAGTTATGGAGATATGCGACATCAAAGTTTGCATTTTTTTTCAATATTTCTGACTTATTTTTTGCAAAACGTTGGACTATCATTACAAGTTCGTTTCAATACAAGTTAAATAAAATGATTAAAACCCTGAAAAAATTCCAATTGGAATGTTTTCCAATTGGAATTCGAAGGTTTTTATTTTTTTATTTGGCTTGTATTAAAGGGAATAAATTTTTCATACTCGATATAAGTTACTGTAATGATAGTCCAACGTTTTACAAAAAATAAGTCAGAAATATTGAAAAAAAAATGCAAAATTTGATGTCGCATATCTCCTTAACTATTGATATTAGGTCATAATAGCTTGAACATTTTCGACTCATAATCAAGGTAGGAGTATAGTCCTGTGAGGTTATTAATGTTTTACAAATAACCCTGTATAACTAATTAACTATATAAGCTAGAAACGCCAAGATCGTTGAACAGGCTTATCTGTCTGAAAAACGTTTCTAGCAGACCTCACCTTCCTATTAGATTAATCCATCTGGAAGATATTCCCGGCAGTATTACAAATTAATTTATTTTGATCATTACATGCCTTGCCACTTGCATAAAATTTTGAAACTCAGTCGTTTCACGAGTAACTAGCTAGCCATCACGCCGTTTTTCCGCAGGGGGAAGCAAGGAGGATAGAATGCCACATTCTTCTGTCTTGGCCCACCACTTTTGCTTTGACTACATTCATACATCTTCGCATACACGCTCTACGCTGTTGAAGGTTTCAACAGGACCATCCTCCAATATTTCTATAATCCTCCAATATGCTATAATATTTGTTATAGCTGATCGCACCAGGTCCTTCGTTGACGCCCTCTGGTCTTACTGCTTTCAATACTCGCCTTGCATGTTTTCTTAACCATCCTTTCCTCACTCGTACGTTCCACATAACCAAAGCATCTCAGTGATCCTTTCTTTATTCTATCTACCATGCGACAGCTAGAATTACACTCACTTCTAAATTGTTCATTCCTCACTCTATCAACCAAAGATTTTACACACACGCGCCTTAGCGATTGCATTTCCACTGCATTAAGTCTGCTCTCATTCCATTTTTTCCCAATTCCAGTCTTTATTTTCACAAATATTATCCTATACAAGAATATAGGATAATATTTTTATTTTTTATTGCGATTATCCGGATAAATTTGTGCCACAGAATCACAAATAAATTAAAAAAACTTTAATTACTCGGGTTTCGGACGTGACTGCCTTCTGACTGCTGAATATCTGGTTGCTATGGTAACAGCCTTAGATAAATAATTTGCCATGTCTTGAATCAACACGACACGCACAAACATCATGGTTCCATATGTTAATTTGGAACTCGGAGATTTTACAAAAGTTCCATCCTGCAACGAAAAATACAACAACTTACAAAACACTCAAAACCTGTTTGACAATTCTCAGTGTCAATTGTGTATGTAAAATATTTATAAATACATATTTAAAAGTATTACATAAAGGCCTTTTTGAAGTCAAGAACAAGTGTGGTGTGAATAATCTTAAACTTTTATTTGTTCACATGTTAATAAATTGTTTATGTACTTGGTTTGATTCAAGAATTACTTATACATGTTATGAGTACATATACAAAAAATTATCTTCAGTGAATTTTAAGATTTACTAGTTTTTTGAGGTAGTCAATTTGTTGTCAATATTTTAATATACAATTTCATTAAATTAAATTAAATTATTGCACAATAAAGAAAACTGTAAATACGTAACATATCAATAATAATATTTAATATGTAATTGTTGATGAGAAAAATGTATCCAATCATGATTTAAAAAATACATTAAATATAATTGAAGGTCAAATGGTATGTGCACTTTAACCTGTGTACCAAGATGATAGTGAAAAATATATATTACCTAGTGATAAAAATCATTATTCACAAACCTAAGAGAGATAAATTCACAGCAATCAATCAATCAAATATAAAGAGATAGCTACATACATTTTTTTACAAAGTCCACATTGTCACAACAAAATAATACATACCAAACTTATCAATAAATCAATTAATTTTTATTGAAATGGATTATACACATGTGTGTAAAGTACATATTAAATGTGTTATTTATCTGGGATTTTATTTATAAAACCTGATGTATGATGAGACATAGAAAACAAATTTACTGTCCACAATGCCTAGTGGCAAAATTCATTTAGAGTTGCGGCAAAATTTCTTCCGACACTGTCCGACATGATATTGTCGTTTTATTAAATATCATACAAGGATGAAAAGAAAATGGATTTTGTTTATGTAATAGTTTATTCATAGCACCGGCTTTAGGTATATGTACTTAATAGTCAAAAAATGATGATAATTGCAAGCGATTTTTAAAATTAGATACAAAATTGACAAGTTTGGTTAATAAAAGGAAACAAAGTAATAATGTAAACGATCCTCCAATTAAAAAAAATCATGTAGACACCAGGACAAGAAAAATTGCACTAATACATACCTCAAGAACTTGAGCATTTTTCATCAGCATATGCTCTCTGGGTATTCTTACACTGCTGAATCCGAGGAAGCCATTGTTGGTTCCATTCATGCCCAACTTGGATCCTATCTCCCCTATTTTAATACCCGGCAGGGGCATATGGGTCTCTTCATCCCTCAGCTGAACGATGAAGGGATGGATTCCGTGGCACTCTCCATTGGTGTACAGCTGAGCCACAACCACTGCATAGTTTGCTGTGTGGCCCACTGAAAAAATTTAACTAATGTTTATAAAACGATCATTAATAATTACAGTAGTGCTGGTTATCACATTCATTGGTTATAAGAACTGTAAGAAAGAAAAATCTTTAGAACTAGATTCAGATGTTCGGTTATGAGAATCCTAAAAAACATGTTTAATTTATATTTCAAGCTATATTTTTGAGACCAGAGACTTTTGCAAATAGTAATTCCTAAAATTCGGGGATGGAAAAGACCGATTGCAGAGTTAATTTTTATTAACATAATGTCCATTGTGAATATTGATTACCGCTTTTATTATTTTACAACATCATTTGTGAATCATAACCGGTCTACTGTCTGCTTTAAAAACAATAAAATTAGAAAGCTGCATAATTATTTTCTTATATAAGATTTATTTCAGGTGTTCATTTTTCATTTCACTGTTTTTAAAAAATTAATGTTAGTAGAGCAAAAACTGACTTAAGTACATCGGAAAAATTACTTGGCAATACATGGAAAGGATGTGGAAGAATGTTAAAGACTAAAAAATGCTATTAGCATCGAAAATACAATGAACGGACGAGAGTTAATAGTGTTAAAAAAAAATAGTCAATACTTTAAGTGATGTGACTGAAATGACGCAAAGGTCATCAAAAAGAAAAATGTACATTTTTTTATAAAAATAAATTTTACCTTTGGAATAACACCAAGATCCTTTATTTTATTAAGTAAGCAATATATTTTGTTAGCTAATTATTTAATCTCACTTTTCAATGTACGATTTCAATCGTAAACAGGAAGACCTCCTCACTTGTGAATTTGATTCGTGCAAAAACAGTTAGCTAGCTCAAAATTTAATAATTTATCGAAAGTATTTATCCTAAATATCCATGAATTTAATAAAATCATGGGGTACATAAATGTGTACTTATTATAATCCATAAACTGTTAAAAATATGTTCTGATGATATTGCACTTATCAAACATTTTATGCACAAAAATGTTTTACAAAGAAGACAAGCTTACATCCTCCGGGCCACCACTTGTACGATGTAAGAGTCGGGCTGTTCAGCACAAACTCCTTTGTTTTGGAATCATATTCAGCCGTGGTTTCCAAGCCGCGGATGAATGTGCCGTGACCAAGTTCAGTCTGTAAAAATATAATGAATAAAATTTCAGCAAATAAAAAATTTAATACAAACTCACAATGCACTTGAAATGTGCTAATTTGTTATGCACTCTGATATAAAATAGCAATTAAGCACATACATGCCCAATCGACAATCAGGGTTTACAATCAGTGTTACAATATCGGGAGTTTATTGGAGATTATTTCAAAACTTCACTTCATGCTTTGTCAGCGCTCATGCAGTGAATTTATTTGCAGGCTTAAATTTGATATTTTCATTTAATAATTAAATTCAGTAACAACCGGATTTTTTTCATATATGCAGTTAATGCTCTGTTGTATGTGTTGTTACTGTAACATTTTTATAAAGATTTATTTAGTTAGCTAATTATTTTATTTCACATTTCAATGTACGATTTCAATTGTAAACAGGAAGGTTGTGAATTTGATTTGTGCAAAAACAATTAGCAAGCTCAAAATTTAATAATTTATCGATTTACAGTTGTGGTGCTTGAACAGGGATGAGATTTTGATCTCAGTGATTTGTCAATAAAGGTCAGTATGTATTCTACTCTATGTATAAAATATTCAAATCGAAACAGGATTCATCTGTATATGCAATCTATTATAACATTTACATTAAATGTCTGTTAGGGGGATTGCTTTCAATTGTTAATGATACTTAATTCATTTTAATTGGTACTGCATTATTGCTCTGCTATCATTATGTACATATTAAAATACAAAGGAATTAACTAATTATATTAATTATGTTCCCTCGTCCACGTTCATAGTTCTTTTTATGTACTTTCAGCAATAAATTGTTAATGCTTGAAGAT
>JADDOH010019227.1:0-11010 GCA_016648135.1 Agrypnia vestita
AGCTAGTTTCCGGAGATCTGCAAATATCAGTTCTATATATGCCGGACTAATCAACTTAATAAAGCGCAGTAATTTCCGAAGTTCTAATATGCCAAATTAATTACCCTTTATAAAATAAAATCAAACCCGTACCCCCCTTTTCTTTTAACGTGAGCAATGTCGAAGAGTATATTTACCCGCACACCACTTTCACTATAATTTTCACTATAACCACTGGGACACTAAGTCGACGGTAACTTTCACTCAAAAAAACAACCGACGCGGATTTTGCGCTCTCGTAGACGTTCACCAACTCCCCGATTTCTGCTGTGTCTTGACATTTTAAAACCCCCCTAGCGGGAAAAGGTCCTAAGTCGTGTGTTTCCAGGATTTTCAATATTCTACTTCTCTTGAAACCAAATTCTTTGTTCCTAATATTCAATTTGGCAAAAAAAAACCATATCTCCACTCGGATATGTCAGTTGATCCCACCTCCTGTTGCCGTCTCTATCTCCGTCCCTGTGCCCGTTTTGGGACGGACTTGGTGGCTTCAGACGGTTTGAACTCGCTTCACAAGCGCGATAATTAATTTTTAATATTTAATTTCTAATTTCAGTCCATATTGTCGTTTGATCAACCGTAACCACAATCTATCGGGTACTCCCCTAATCATAGTTGATGTTTCTTCATTATCTACCATTATCATGTCCCGTTCTCCCGTATTTTCACTCGTTTTTATCGGAAATTTAACGTTTCTTGGCCGCTATATCATGGGATCAATTTCCATATATTCACCACGTGCACACTGCATACCTAGATATAACAATCATCCAAAGGTACTATACCTAATTTAAAATTAATTTTGGGCGATCTTTTCTCGTGGGTCACCCAATGAATCCTGTCTTTTTGCCCGCGGCTCTCCGCGCACAGGGACGTATTAGTTCCCTCCGTTGCGGAATTTAAACATAATTTGTAACCATTTATTATTATTTTTATTGGCAGTAAGATTGATCCACAAAATAACTATGTTACGTAGACAGTGAATATTCTCGAACAATATAATACTGGAAGAGTACTATTCGCTATAACACAATAAACTATTAATGTAAGTTAAATTAAATTTTCAAATTCAGTGGAAGATTTTTAAGATCGTTTTGCTTTTAATTTTTTTCCCAAAACAAAATAAATAAATAAATAAATAAACACACAGATACACACTCACACAACCCACTATTGGACATGTTTTTATTATTCTTTTATCGATTGTATGTATGTGTTTTCGCGTAATTGGCCCAAAACTCTGTGCATCAATTATTGTCTTTTCTTCAAAGATTGATTAATTATATGGCTGTAAGAAACCCAATAAATGAAAACAAATAAAACAAATAAGTAAATAAACCTCCAGTGCCGCAGGCAAGGCGTCGGATTAATTCAGTGCTCGTTTATTGCCAAGGCACTGGACGCCTCCGCTGATAACTATATACCGCTCACCATGTTCTTAGAGGTGTGTTGAAAGATTGCTAGTATCTGTCGAATCGGTCTCAAGTAGTTGTCTGTATTTGTACGTTTATCATTGTTACATGCTCTTGCTATGTCCGTTCCACTTCACATTATTGTTCCTCCCGTCTTCGAATTTCTATCACACTATGTTCTCCTATGTTTTTGGTACTTATATGCTTGCTTTTTACTTGCATTTACTCCTATATATATTTGTTTCATTTATCCATCCATCTATAAGACCCCCATACGCTTTATCCTTTTATTTCATGTGTATATGGGCCGCAAATTCATATTATTTTATTTACAATATTCTTATCTAGATACACTTGTTCCAATTATGTTTTGTGGTTATTACTACCAAACCCGGCGAAATCTGAGCTAGAATAGCCAATCGTATACACGTTACCCGTCCTGTTGAAACTACGCTAACGTCGGACAGGTTTGTAGTGATTACATAGTTAATATATTGTATCTATATTCGAGTATACTTTTTCTTGTCGTGCCATTAATATGCTTACACGTTATCGTTATCTCTTTCCTAACTGTATATACCGTCATTGCACAATTACCTATCTGTTGTAAAAGCCTGAAGAGCGTTAGTCTACAGATAAATATAATAGAATTATAGTTAACTTCTCTAACCGCCTACGTTATTCGACTCCCGCGAAACGAAAATGAATCATTATTCGCTCCTCGATAGAGCGTCAGTCTACAGATAAATATAATGGAATTATAGTTAAATTTCCTATCTGCCTACGTTATCCGACTCCCGCGAAACGAAATGAATCACTATTCGCTTCTCGACAGAGCGTTAGTCTACAGATAAATATAATGGAATTATAGTTAACTTTCCTATCTGCCTACGTTATCCGATTCCCGCGAAACGAAAATAAATCATTATCCGCTCAGTTAAGGTCACCCCTCTGGTACATAGTGTACGTTTTATCCGTGCTTCACGGCCAATTCTTATAAATTATTTATGGGCGTTTTCCTCGCGCGATCCCCCGATTAGACCTGCCTTCCTTAGTTTTGCTCAATATTCTGCCTCTCTGTTGCACGGGGATCCACTCGAGATGAAGATATACGGCTCTCAAACGGTTTCAAAACCCGAGCAAAAAAAGTCAATAATTCAGAAACCTCGTGGAACTGTCAATATCATCGTCACCTTAGAGTAGACGTTAATCGGTTTTTTAACGGCTTAAACTGCAATAAACGCGACCTAAATCTCTGAAATCCATGTTCAGCTTTTTTATGTGAAGCACATGCGGACCGCTCGGACCGCATCGATCGTCAACCATTTGTACCAAACACGGCTTTACCACAAGATCAATATGATTTATAAAAATTGAATAGTAACTGCCCGTAACCTATATCCGAGCAATCGCTACTAACTCCCTCCCAATACTAGCGTTTCATCATTCCCAAATTTTTGTAGCTCCAATACTACGGCCAGTTTAGCTCAATTTTTCCCCGCGTAGCATTTAAATCATCTTAGAGTTCAAAATAAAAATAATAAAATAAAAATAAAAATCTATAGAAACAGGTGATTCATCACACAGCAAAGCTACATATTATCTATTGTGGACAACAACTCATGACAGGGAGGGCTGGAGAACGGTTGTGCCGTGCGATTATAATAATAAATTATTTAATTTTTTATATGGCACCCCTACTTTAAGACAATGATAAGCCAGAAAATATTTTTGAGTAATAATGCAGAAATGTTGGAAGCATTATTAACTGCCTAGTCAAAAAATATCACAACTCTAAACGACTGTACAAAATTTGAACTGTATATATTTGAATAACAAAATAAGAATATTAACGCCTACCCCACCTTTAATGAAGAATTTAATTTTTATATTTAAAATTGGGGGGCACTGTCATATATATTGTTCATATAATCATATGTTCGCGAATTTTTATTTTTCCCCTTTTAATAATTTCTAACAACGTTAGAAACATTTCAAACTTTAGGTAGGTTGATGATGGTTAAATTGGATGAAAAACAAAAACTTTGATGTCCCTACATGAGTTGAATTATAATTTTATATTTAACTATTCGAGTTTTGGGGGTATTAGAATCTGTTATCGACAGGTGAAGAAATATGTATATGACTACATTCAAATATTTAAGGAGTTAATGAAAGTAATTGGTTTCCTAGTTTAAATTTATTTTAATTTCTAAACGTTAAATTTATTTTTATTATTACATTTACGCAAGACGGGAAGAATAAGTCTAAAATAAATGATTATTTAATATTTATTTGAATGGAGAGTTAGTTTAATACTTCACCTGAAGATTAGAGATTCAGATAATCTCGAAAATCGAGAAGTAAAATATAAAATTATAATTAATCTCATTTTAATGATCGTCATGAATAATTTCTACAATGAACAAACATGAAATCCGTCCATAAATTCACTTATTTTGAGAAGTATTCTATTATACTAGCTGTGAGTGAAATGTATTCTTGTCCTATTGCTCTTACATACACACCAACTAATATTCACTTAGTTCAGTCGCGACTGCGAATTCCAATTCCGTTTGAGCGCACAGTTAGCTCGGCGCGGTCCGAGAAGTTATCCGCCCACGAGATCATAATTTTCGCAGCCTCTGCCGGAAAAATGGCCATAGAAATAGCTGCGGTAACATCTATGACATGTGGCGGTAATCCCTCGAGCTTTCTCCGAGGCTCGCGCGGACGTCGGAGGCTCCTAATTGTACTTTATGATTTCCTCACAAAGCCCCTTGCAAATGGGCTCGAAGTAACCGAGTGGTGCATTCGCGCCGCGGCAAGTACCTAGAACTAAACCAAATTTTTAATCGATTAAGGGCAGGTTGTATCAATCAGTTTTATAGCAGTCTTTCGTTTAAAGCATAAATGTTTACGTTTTACATCAATACCACAACTCGTTTTAGTAAAAAATGCACTATTACTTTTAATCAAATACAATCGGCCCTAAATAAATATAATTATGTACATTTTTGGTGCATTACATCAAAAATTATTGAGTGTAAAATCTAAACTATGTAATTTATTAAAATGATAATGGAATGAGATGAAATGATCTTAGAATTTACTTAATCAAGAATCACAATATAAATCTCAGTACCCTGTACTTAGAAATCAGCTTAGGTTTAAAAAATGATACAAAAACTCACACCCGTGACTCCCGATTTGACAACAAGACTCAAGACATCACACTGAACAATTTTATCCTTAAATTTAGACAAATACAAAGTTTATTGCAGTATAGAACACACAAAATAAATTCTTTGTTTGCAAATTCGTACAAGATTGCACTGCATTGATACACTGAATATTATATGCATCTTGCTAAGGCAAGCCGAAGACATTTGCAATTAGTTTAGTAAGCTGAGTTTGAAATAAATAATGTATTTATTTATGTATTTTGTACCCAGTATTCTGGTGTTGTCTCATTAAAATAATATAAAAAATAAATTTACATTCTAACTATTGTAAGGAAATTCCAATTCACCTAACTAGCTTATCCAACGTAAGTGGTCAATGGAGTGACTCACGACAAGCATTATTTGAGCTTTGAGAGCTTTGGCGAATCTATGGGCCTAGGTGTGTACGTGGAACAATACGAAAGCCAACGATTCTCTCAGAAAAATATCAAGGATGCATACTCACTCTGAGTAGAAAATCTCATAAAAATCTAACGTATGTACATGGACCATAACACACATATACTTCTGTAACTTTACACTTTTATACACACGCAATATTTTCGCAAGGCTTATATCTATAAAAGTCATTACCAACGTGTTGATAGTCTGTCAATTATAAAAGTAAATTAATAATGAAATAAAACGTTTTTAGGCCGGAGCCACCCTGCGCGTATCTTCCGTCGCGTCTTTTCCATCGCGTAAAATCGGAAAAGCAAACTTACTTATCTTTTTGCCCTGTGTTATTTAACTAGGATAAGATATAAAAGGCAGATAAATTACAACAAATAAGTCAATAGAATACATTAAAAAATAAATAAAGTTACCTCAGAACCCTGGCACCATCTAGACAATTTAAAAAATATCTTTAAAATACTATCGCATACTTTCATATTATCAGATTATTTTTGAATCATTTATTGGAATATTTTATTTTTAACTTTTCAGCGTTAATTTACCAACTACCTAAAACAATTTTACTGCAGAGGGAATTCTCTATTATATAATATGAAATACCTCTCACCATGGACGCAAACCAAAAAAAAAGTGTCATTTATCCATTAAAATCATAATCAATCTTATTACTTTGCCCTTATCATATCCGTGAAAAAACGCGACATAATAATTGCAGAATTTTGAAGCTGAAAATTCATTAACTGAAACTCATTTCTTTACTTTAAATGGACCCTATTCGCTTAAACTTAAAACTAAATATAATTAGTAACCCTTGCCTAATGGCTGAGCCGCGAGCTGATTGTGTGTCACACTCGGGAGCCAGCGCCAGCAGCATTCGACAGCAAGTTACGAACCTAACAGACAGAGAGACAACGAAATTATTATATTTGAATGATTTATTAACAGAATCTTTCCATACCGATACTAGGCTACATCACTGGCTCGATGCAGACAACATGGTCGCGAACCAAAAGCACCCATATTGCTTGTCATCGTAAACCATTTTAGAGCTGGACCCCTTATACGAGTACGTACAGCATAATTGATAATGCAGAAAGCATCATGACTGGTTTTGCTATCTGCATTTGAATCCATAGAAGAAATTCAATCGCGTGTACAACATTTATTTGTGGTATTGTACCATCGCGCCAGAACTCGGACGGTTGGTTTAGCTCTCGACATGGACAACATTTCAACATGCTTTCATTTTAATTAATCGCCGCAGTAAAGTTTAGCCAAACTTTAAAACTTTTACACCATTGTTAAAAAAATGGTATAATTTGATTGAGACACATGTTAAGACATCAGAGAAAAAGGTTTTTTTTTATTTAAATTGGAAATTAATTCATTTGTTTAGACCAGTGTTTTTCTACCCTTGGGTCACGATCCCTTGGGGGGTTGCCAAGTGTTCCTCGGGAGGTAAAATTAAAAAGCAATAGTTGTAGGTCATCTACTAAAATAAAAATATTTTTAGTGAGAAGGCTATGCCTGTTTATTTTTAAAAAAAATTCAAACCGTGGTTGTATTTTTGAGACGTTTACAATCAAATCATTTTCTAATTGAAGCCTTTTTATCTTTTTATTTTTAATTTAGTATATTTTTTATACATTTTTATACATATAGTATTTCAATGACTTACCAATGTATATCAGAACTGAAGAACAATATACAAAATTCAAAAAATACATCTAACAAATAGAATAATACACGATCAAAACAAAAAAATTGATAGAATTTAAAAAATACCTGTACTCCAAAAATAATTTGTATACTTGATTCACTAATATTTATTTAATGGTGTTTATATTTCTCTATACTGTTCCATTTATTGACTTATACAAACTTATCGTTCATGTTCTATTATTATGCAACATGTACTCCTGTCCCCAAACACATGTTTTAACTTTTCTGGGGACAGTTAAACACGTATTAAAAAAATATACTATTCACTACTACTACTACTACTGCTACTGTAACATGTATGTATTTTTTTTTAAATTTAATAAATGTTTATTTACCCACAAAGAACGTTAAAGAATTTAATAAATGTTTATTTACCCTTAAAGAACGTTCACGTAGGTAGGAAGTGGCGAATGGCACTAATAATTTTAAAGTTTCTCTTGACAGCTCTGGATATTCTTTTCTTCGTTTGCAAATTGAATTCCATTTTAAGCATGCCGTCAGCAGCTAAATCTATAAGATTTTCTTTCATCTTCATGGATAACAAATCGGCCAGTTGCACTGACATATCCAAAAAAGGATTTCTTTGCCCATCTTTACCCACTGGCAGCTTTAAAATCGAGGTCTGGAAATTTTTTAACGTTTTTTTTTTAACGTTTTTTTTTACATCATGGACGTAGTTTTATTATGGACTGTTTTAGTATGGGGGTCACCAGAATTTTTTTACTTGTAAAGGGATATCGTATTCAAAAAGGTTGAAAAACACTGGTTTAGACAAAAAAATGTTTTTAATAAAAATTCCGATACTAATTTTCTCTTTAAAACCGTATTTTATATGATTTAATTAGAAAAAAAAATCCAATATTATTTATTGACCGTACCGGTTTCAAGCTATCATGGCCATTTTCATTATTTTCTCAAGCTAGGGCATCTGCACAATCTTATTATGTGAATTGTACTGTACAGTGAATTATTCTACATAATTTTAAAAGGTTGGTGAGAGTTTTGATTTTAATGTTGGGATATATCTGCCTTTTACACTTTTAAAACTCACACTTTTAAAAAAATATTTTAATTTAATCAAGATAATGGAATTCCACCATGAATTAACAGCTACAATATTATATATTATTAAATGTAATCTTTATATCAAAAGTACATATATTGTTTCGGAGGTAAGTCTATAGAACTCCATAATCACACATATGGAAATAAAAACCATTATTTTTTTAGTTCCACCTTTTTAATTTTTATGAAACGCGTTACTCCTTATGAGAGTATTATCAAAACGCGTCTCATAAAAACTGTAGAACTAATGCAATGTATTCCCGCCTGGCAATACAGAGATGGTTTACAGGGGGAGTAAAACGCGGACAAGTGTTTTACTCCAGGTTTATTTCAACAGGAAGATTTGCCGACCGAGCGTAGCTATCCCTGTCTACAGTCAGCAGGAACCGGGAAGTGTCCCCCTTTTTATGCGCTCGCGTCCCCCACCATCTTCGGGTGGCGGGCACACAAAAACACTACACTAAAGAACAAGAATTATTTCCTTACGTTTATACATAACTTTTTATTTCAACTTTATACCAAACCCACAATATTTGAGTTTTTTTCACTACTGTGGTTTCGAAAGGAGCAGCCTTTCTCATCATCAGGCAAAATTAATAACTAATACAGAATTTTGTCGATCTGTCCGGGTATGGCATGGAGCCGCGCAATGGTAAGGAATTGTCAATAACGGAAACTAGTCTGGCATTGGAGAAGTGTTATGGATTGTGATATTATTCGTAAGTGTTTTCTCAGAATTTAAATTTCTTGGGATTTCAACGGTTTCCAAATTATTCACTGTACATTCTTTATGAGGAACCAAGTGGAGTAGTTTTAATTTGTGAATATCATAAAATTGGTTGACAAATTTGGAGAAATTAATATTTTACAGCAATGTTTTATTTTTATTTTTGTATTTAAGTTTCTCGCGATTTGACCTACATATATATTTTTTATCGCTTACTTCGTAAGTTATTTGATATATCCCCTTTTTCTAAAATATATATTTTTGTTTTCAATTTAGACGAATTTTACTAATATTTTTATTTGTGTAAATATGAGTAGATAAATAACTCATAACAGTACCATTGTATAGAATTTTTCATTATTAGTGTTATTTATGGCCTGAGTGTAAATATGTTTCTAAAATATTTTAGTTCATTTTCGGTTATAAAATTCATAACTTCTACTAAAGCAAAATTATATCCGTTATTAATATCAGTTTGTTTAATTATTTTAATTTTGTTATATGAAATAGATTAATTTATATTAACCTATTTCATACGATATTCATATTTCAATTAATCTATTTCACAAGCAATGGAAACTGGTCATTTTATGTGTCTAAAGTAGTTAATGAGATAACAAGGGAACTAAGTTATCATGAGCGATGAACCAAATTCCGCTGAATAAATCGATAAACAGGCAACAGACAGACAGATATTGCTCTATATAATATGTTAATAATTAATATTCAATGAACTAAACTAAAAATTCATCTCCTAATTTTAGGCAATCTAGCGAACACATTCAAATGTTTACTAGGAAAAAATCGCTTCTTGTAGTATTCTGGAATGTTCTGCTGTGTATATAATATTATTATTTTTTTTATAAATAGAGATGTGAACAAGAAATACAAATGAAATCACATTGAAAATTATCTTCCTATAATTTAATTTGCATTTAAAATTCACATTTTTAATTTGTTTCGTAATTATTCGGAGGGCTTTGTTTATTTTTCCTACATTTTTAAGTCCAATTTTCCACAATGTAGGGATTATTTAATCCAGCGTCTGATTTTCTTCTAATACTAAAGTGATTTTTGATTCATATTTTTATAAAGAATCCAAATTTACATTTTTCGAATTAAAGATAATTTTTCATATATTTTTTTTGAATTGCCACTAAACTAGCCCTTGAACATGATCCTGAGTTAGTGTAGTTTTGTAGTAAAAATTATTTAATACAAATAAATCTTATATTTACATATTAAATTGACATTTTTTAAATATTGTTGCTATTCGTGTAGACCTCATCAGTGAAGAGAAGCTCTGTAGTATGATAAGGGAAACTCAGTTCCTTTTTTGTATAGGTACATATGTGAATCATTTAATAATATGTGTGGTAATAAATGGTAATTTGATAATGAACAATATTGAAGTAATTTGAAAAAAGCTGTAAGTTTAAACGATTTATGAATTTAAGTTAGATTTAGGAAGGTTTTGATTTTTAAATTTGTTCTGAAAGGTTATTTGTGGCGTCTGGATGCAAAACCGCCACGTTGCATATATATGAATTGTTCAGTAATAAAAAAAAAACGTTTTAAATATTTCCCTTAAACATTTTCCTGTTTTTTATTATTTTACTTGATACATATTAAGGATGTGTTAAAATCTGCATACCAACTTTAAAGATTTTCTTTGTTGTTTCCGCAATATAAAGATATATTTATTGCATCGTGGCGGTTTTGCTACCCACCGACGGAATTAATCGATTTTTCAACCGAACGTAAGCACACGTGGACGAACATGCCTCAACTTGCGACTTAACTCTTTGCGAACAATACTGCGATTGAAAATTAAACAATATATTATTTTACAAATATTTTATTTGTGATTAAGAATAAATGCAAAAATATTTTAAGAATTAAAATTTACTGCATATTTTGAGTAATGAATATGAATTAAATATATTTAAGAAAATATGTAAATAACAATAATGGAAATAAAAATATTTTTTGAATTTATAACCAAATTTGACAATATATTAGGTCCTTACATATGAAATTGGCGTTTAGTATGGGAGGAACATAAAGCCGATTTTTTTTTATTATAATATATTTATTTAATCAATGTATATACCATTGCTATCTATGCACTTTTGCCATCTCATAGGTAGTTCATCGATCCCTTTACTAAAAAAACCATTCGGACGGGAATCAATAAAATCTTTGAAGGCGGTTTGGACTGCCCCATCGGAGTTGAATTTTTTCCTTTGCAAGAAGTTATCCAAATTTCGAAAAAAATGGTAATATGTTGGGGCAAGGTCCAGAGAGTACGGTGGATGTCTTAGACATTCCAATTGAAGCTCCTCTAATTTGGTAGCCGTCTGTTGTGCAGTGTGTGGTCTAGCGTTATCATGAAGCAGCAGTG
>JADDOH010019228.1:0-26301 GCA_016648135.1 Agrypnia vestita
GCTCATGGTCCGGTGTTATATGTTTGTCATTCTCTTATATGGGGTGGCAGCATGGACCAAGAACTAGTCCGCTTTGAGTCGAGGCTTTTGAGATGCGGATCTATAGACGCATACTGAAAGTTTCCTAGATGGATAGAGCGACGAATGATTCAATTCAATTCAATTCAATTTACTTATTTATAACATAGCATTTATAATACAAACATATGTTCAATTCGTAAATATTATTAAAAAGTGAGATAATATACAAACAACAAAATATCAAATGTATATAAATTCATTCATATCAAAGGTGTAGGAGAATCCCGCTTCGGAAAACGCCCTCAGACACATGGAATATATCAATACCCAAAGCGATTTTGTTCAGCATAGCTGTGGCTCTTCCAACAGGCATAACTGTCGGCAGGTTGGTCCTGTATATTGGAATGTGAAACAATCTATGCTGACGATGTCTAATGTAATTATCAGGAATACACAAACCAATGCTCTGCATAATTTCAAGATTATCGATCATACCGCGCAACAATCAATAAAAATGTGTTATCAAATACACATTCCTTCTAGTCTCTAGACTATTGTAGCCAAGCATACCCTGGAGAAACTCGGTTGGGTAGAGCCAAGGATAATGCCCGTACTCTCTCACGTAGAGATATCTCAGAAACTTCTTTTGGACTTTCTCCTTGGATGAAGTCCTCCGGCCTATGGAAAAAGACCGAGAACTGCTAGGAACTATCAAGATAATAAAAAATAAAAAAATTCATATCTAATCATTTGACATCACCAAATGATTACAGAATAATTTTATCCGAAATGTAATCAAAAATATTCCAAAGCATTGTACGTGCTAAAGGCGAGAATTGTTTTATTGTTCAAAATGCAAATAAGTTTCCAAGTAATAAATTCCTTCTTCCTTTACCAATCTTGAACATTTCCAGATACACGGGTAAAACATAAACCAGACACAACCAAATATTTTCAAATCTTCATTTTTATGTTCCCCTGTTTGGTAATGGATTCACAGCCACTTCTATAAGAAAAATATCTGGCATACATCCTGTTTGAATCGCGAATATCCATAAACTCTGTGTTCCCAAACATAACTTTTCAAGGATCAAAAATATCTATATAACCCGTCAAAAATGACGGTACTTTATCATATCGGTTCCTAAGGAATGAGTATTTATTAAAGGAAACACATTCTTATTGTGAAGTTGTAATTTCGGAACAAAGTTCTGTGAATTATTAAACAATTTTTATTAATCAATTGAAAAGACATACAGAAAAAATCAAATTAACGAAAAAATATCTACATGCCACCGGGAATCGAACCACGGACCTCCAATTCTATCCGGGAATGGCGCGTTATCCATTTCGCCATGGCATTCAGGTAGGTTAACGAAAATTTTTCAACCTTATATGCAGTCTTTATTTAATTGATTAACTAGATTTTTTCTGTATGTCTTTTCTAATTGATTAATAAATATTGTTTAATAAGTATTTATTTATTAATATATACGAGTATATAAAAAAAATACCATAAAGAATTTACGGACGTTATGCGAAGTTACGAGGACAGTCAACTACAACAAGTTACGGACAATTGGGATCGCTCGATCCCAGTATTATATTATAACCAAAGAAGAAATTAATTACTATCCTAAAATAACATAATTAGTTTATTTTAAATTAATACAAAATATAGAAGTCTCGCAGATACGAAGCTATTTATATGAGAAAGGTGTATGGAAGTCTTATATGACAGCCCGGGGCTTATTACCCGCATGCGCTGGCTTAAGTGATCACTCTACACACAGCAACGATTAATGAATTCGAAAAAAAAATGTCAGTGTTAGAAAATCAATATTTTTGATAATAACCAAAAATTTAGTATTTTTTAAGAACTCGTAATACATTTTGGCTAAAAAATGTGAAAATTTTTGTATATTTTTTTTTCGGGCAAAACTGACAAAAGTTTGGCTTTACTAATATAATGTATGGAGGTAAAGTTCGTAAGTTTGGTTGCAAGAGGTAATCTTCGAAACTACACATCCGATTTCAAAAATTCTTTCACCAATATTTAGAACGGACTTTCAGGGTGAACATAGGTTATATATTACCCCATTAAAATGAAAGGATTTTTTGTGATGACTTATTTTACGACTAAAGATGACAAAAAATGTTAGAGCGATGCGTTTCTTACGAACGCTGCCTTAACGGTAAGAGATATTTAAATACTTTCTATGGGGAAGTTGTAGAACTCAAAAAGTTTTATAAAAAAGTATGCGACGACATATATTTATATGTTATGGTTAATATACAAATTGATAAAAATATGACTAAAAGTTACTAAAAATCTACGCGTGCGAAGCCGCGCGGGCACAGCTAGTAGGGTCCGTTCACTTTATGAAAGTCACTTGCATTAGTGTGAGTGATACTCTCTGTAACACGTAAATTGTGTAGTGGTACTATTTTTTTAAAGCTACTCCATTGTCCACTTCAGTATCACACTGGCAGTCACGCGGAGCGGCAGTTTCTTTGATCACGATACGTTGACCACAGACTTAAGTAAATTTAATATAAATTTAGATTAAAAGAGGATTTGGAGTCAGACACAAACGAAAATAGTTTATCTTATTGATTAAAATTAACTATAATATTTTAAAACCATTTAACTAAAATTATACCCGCTTATATATTATTTATTTTAAACTAGCTATAATCCATCCAAAATGACGTGCTTTTGTTATATGTTTCGGCCGCTAGTGCTGGACTTAATTTTGTCTTTGAGGATTATTATTAATAGTTTTCCTAGGATTAAGGGGCTGTATTGTGCAGTTCTAAGCCGAGCCTGGAGTTGACCAAAAAAGCAATATTAGTACAAAGACGTCTTCGCCAGATGGCGAACAGTGAAAACATCAAATCTATGGCCAGCGTAGGGGTTAGGCAGGCACGAATCAATATTTTCAATTTTAAAAAAGCAAACATTTTTTTAAACAATTTTATCACAGGATTGTGGCTGTGCTAGGCGAATGAAACATAAATTAATATCACTGGCCGTTCTTTAATACACAAAAATTTCGTAATTCGCACTAATTGTCATCCCTGTCTTGATATACACATGATACACGTTGCTTAAATCGCTCTGGTTCGCACTAGAAAACTCCGCACGTAGGTACCTAAGTATCTCACTCGCACCGTTATGTTTATCGCTTCTCTGGTCAATTCGCACGGAGTCAAAACGTTGCGTATTTATAAGACCCGATATTCGCGATGCTTCCTGAATCTAGTAAAATATTTCAGAACTTTGTAGTAATTTCTTATTTATTGTAAAATATGAAAGAACAGATTATAGCTTATATAAGGCAACACCGCACCGCGCAACAGATATCGAGCGAAATAATCAAGTGAGTTCTTACCTAAGTGGCGAAATAAATAAATGTGACTATTACAAGTTAGAATTGGATGGAAGGTTCTAGCGAATATTAAATGAAGTGTTTCCAGCGATAATAAAGTGTTCTTAGATGAGTGATAGCTTATAAAATAGCGTGATTTAAAAAATAGCGTTATGATTATCCGTCGCAAATGAATATTTCGTCATTTTTCGAAAATGTGGGTTTTATTATTAATTTATATCAGAACATATATATATATATATATATGCTAGACTACTATTTTTTTTGACAATAGCTCAGATAAAACCTTTGTTTTTATATAAAAGTAATAAACTGAACATTTTTTTACAAATGCTAAAAATGGCCGCGGTCAAACAATTACTTATCAGTGTCTTAGAAAAAAATCAATACATTCTAAATATTTATATGTCTGAAATGAAAATGTTTTCTTACGAATATAAAAATAGCAACTCTACTTGAACAATTAAGAAATATTCAATATTAATTAACTTTCTTAATTGTAAATAATAAAGTTAAAAAAATTTCAATTTATAAGAGAAAAAATTACATTTTTTAATGATTTTAAAACTCGTTAATAAAGATATAATCATATAAAGAGATAATTTTAAACAATTTATTGTATTTAGTCCCACACTTGTGTCTTTAACTACTATTTAAAAGTTAGTTTTTTTTAAATTAAAAACACTATTTTAAAATCAAAATTTCAAAGAATGAACTATGTCAACAAATGACGCAGTTTTAAAATCAGATACAATTTTGAAATCGCGTCATTTTTCATATGTTGTAATTTTTAATGGTTAATTTTCATTAACGTGTTTTTAATAAAAAAACTAACTTTTAAATTGTGATAAATAGTATATTTTTATTTCTCTCGTACTCAAAGTATGGGAGTAAATACAATATACTGTGTAAAATCATATCTTTATATGATAAAAAGCGTTTTAAAATCATCGAAAAACGTACAAATTTAAGAATTTATAACATTTCTTAATTATTTTAGTACAGTTTTATCATTATAATGCTAGTTTTACAATCCTATGAAAACATATTCTGCGTACATATAAATATTCAGAAACTATTGATTTTTTTCTAATGCACTGAAAACGATTTTTTTGGCCGTGGCCTGTCGATTAATGATAATATTTTCTTAATTATTATAAAATAATGTTAAATTTACTACATTTATATGAGAAAAAAAAAGTCTATCTAAACTATCGTTCTAAAAAACTGTAGTCAAACAAACGAGTACACATTCTGATATGAATAATAAAAACCCACATTTTCGAAAAAACGCTGAAATATGCATTTCCTGTGAGTGTCCAGCCTTAAGTTTAATTCGTGTTAATTGAATTTGTCCATTTAATAACTAATTTATACATTTTTACTTAATTTCTGGTGTTTTCATTTGTCTCCCAAAGTCACGACTACGTGACAATAATATTTTGTGATTTAATTTTTTGTCATTAAGTGAAATAACTTCGAACTTTTTTTTAAATGTTTATTTTAGCGCACTCCTTTTTACGAAATTGACAATTTTGTTCATAATTATATTAGTTCGATAATTGTACTAATTATCCCTACTTTTCGAATCGACCTAAAACCCATCTCTTTTTTTTTATGACAGATTAAAGTTGTTTAAGCAAACACGTCAAACTTTGATTGCGTTTTCCCACAAAATAGAAATTTTGAGTTAGTTCACATTATGATTAAAGGTGCGATATATACTCATATAAATAACATATTTTCGCATCCGTTGAGACATCATAAAATAAGACATTTGTCAGCTACCTTGAGCGATTACGTATTTTGATCAATCCCTTAATTCTAAAAATCAGAAGTAACATATCGGGGAAATAATAACTACCCTGGAGACATCCAATGACAAAATCGGTGATTTATGCCCTCTAGTAAAAGGCATGATAACTCTCATGTATAACCTTCAGTTAGAAGTGCGATTGATCTGTCAGAATTTCTCAGAAACGATCGCTCAAAGTCCCGGGGCGTATTTCAAATTAGCTAAGTCATAGAAGAGATTTTCTCCTATAGATAGGTGTGTTGCAAAGGATTCATCTGTCAAACTTATATTTGATTGTTAACTTATAACATAATGCGTAACCAAAATAATATTCTTTTGAGGTATATTCACCCTCACGTATAGAAATATTTATATCTAAGATATATCTACCCACCTTTCTAACTGAATAATTATTTATATCTTTTTCAAAACCTACAAAATGATTTTTTTGTGATATAAGAAACCACTCAATTAATAATAAAACTAGTTTTCCACAATAGGAATGGTGACAGATTTTGAAATAACATTCTATATTGTAGGAACACGTCTACTATTACCGAAAATAACATTATTTCAATAATAAACTCAGTTTTTACGCAAATAATTGCATTTTTATCTACATATTTTTAATTTCATGCAATAATGCCCGCACGTTTGTTTACGTGACGTCAAGCCTCATTAAACATTGCATTGTGTCTATGGCAACGGTTCAAAGACACGGTGATGGGCACTGAAGTGTGACGTCATTCGCTCTGACCGGTGTTTCAGTTAAAATGGCGGATCGCACAATTATATACTTTTATTTTATTGACAATCTTATTAATCTCAATGTGTATATTAAAACTGGATCATTTTTAAAAATCCTTTTAAAATATTTTCTTCTCTAAAATCACTTATTCTTTAATACTGTCATCATGCCTATTATAACAGTATATGTAAATAAGTAAGATTTTTTATTTATTATTTAAAATAAGCGGCGTAATCAAAGTATATTTAAATTAATTATTTATACTACTACCTATACTATAAGATTTAAATTAAATGCTCTTGTTCGAGCTACGCCCGTGGTACATTCAATTCCTTATAGTTAAGCGATATCTTACCGGCGTATTTTGAAACTGCATTTGCCGTTTGTAATCGCAACTGGAGGATAGAACGCCACACCCTCTCTCTCCATCCCCTACCTCGTGCGAATAAAATAATTATTAACGAAATAACCCCTAACCTGTGTTATGTTAAGTGGTAATAAAGTCCTTTATAGACCCGTGTGTTCATATCAAAAGGCAAAAAAAAAAAATTTAATAGGTATCAACTATTCAGAGATTAATAAAACAAAGACTCTACATAGTTTTCAGAAATTACAAGCATTAAATAAATAAGCCTAATAAAAACCGCTTTCAATTTCTACGTAATTATCTAAATATAATAATTTAGTTATCTGCTTGTCCCGTAACTTCCTGGAATTCACGGCTAAAAAATGAAATTAAACGGCTGGAGAAAGACTCGTACCTTGGACGCGTGGACATCTACACGGCAACTAAACGACATAGCCACCACTGCTTCTCCCTGGTCCGTCAAAAATATACTATACTACACATTGTAACAGCGGGTCTAAGACGGGAACCATTAATTTCGCGGGTGTAAGGCTGATTTTAATTATAAAACTACTTGTCCATAATTGTACAAAATTTATTTACATCAGTAAGTTAATCACATTGATCGATTGATTCTCTCAATTGAGGCTTCGAAATTTTTTATTTCTTGACCACCCCGCGATCAATTTAGAAGGGTTCATATCATGCACCTCAATTTAGAAGGGTCCATATCATGCACCTCCCAAATAACATAATCTTCTATGACACTAAATTTGCAACAAGCTAAATTTGGTTAGTTGTTCTTTTCACATGCTTTGATTCCTCACGCACACCGATTTGAATTTAAATATTGCAAGTAATTGGTGCTCAGTATACTGCTAACTAGTTTATCTCAATTTACTAACGTAAACTAATACGCTTACATGCAATCTAATCAAAACAAATAAAATTAATTAGCGTTAATCGTATGAAAAACTAAGGGAAAATCGGAAGAGAAAAAAGGAATTTTAAATTATAAAATAAAAATAAGAAACCAAATTAATTAATCAATTAGAAAGACATCCTGAAAAAATCTAATTCACGAAAAAATATTAGGTTACTACTGGGATTCGAACCCAGGTCACCTCCCTTCCGGTGCCGGTGCTCTGACTACTAAGCTATAGCAATCCTCTATGTTTCCGTGAATATATCGACATTATATGTAGTTCTTATTTGTATTAATTGATTATTTTTTTATTTCAGTAACCTAATATTTTTTCGTGAATTAGATTTTTTCTGTGTGTCTTTCTAATTCATTAATTAATTTGGTTTTAAAGATTTCACAGAACTTTGTTCTGAAAAATTACAGCTTCACAAATATGAATGTGTTCTTGAATATATATAATATCTGTTGTATAAATGTATGCCCTAATAAAATGAATTATCCAATTTATTCTGGCATCCATCTAGCGATGGCATTTCAAAGTAATTTCAACTACCGTATCAAAAAGGTGGATTACTGTATGGATAAAAATAAAAATGAATCAATTATTAGGTTACTAAAAAAAAATTAATCAATTAATAAAAATAATAACTACATATAAGGTCGATATATTCACGGAGACATAGAGGGTTGCTATAGCGTAGTGGTCAGAGCACCGGCGCCGGAAAGGAAGTGACCTGGGTTCGAATCCCAGTAGTGTATAACCTTATATTTTTTCGTGAATTAGATTTTTTCTGTATGTCTTTCTAATTGATTAATTAATTTGGTTTTAAAAATTTCACGGAACTTTGTTCTAAAAAATTACAACTACACAAATATGAATATGTTCTTGAATATATAAAAATAAGAATTTTATTGTTCTTTGGTGCCAATTCCATAGATTGCTTATATAAAGTATGGCGATCGAGATTCTATGTGCTAAAAATTATAAAATTGCCGCAAGCACTTCAAACAAGTTTCACCTGTAAATTTTACTATGACTTTTACCATTCTTACATTTAAATAAAAATTGTTATGATGAATATTCGCATAATATTGAAGTGTAATAGGAGAACCAAAATAAGAAAAATGTTGAATGCCCTAGGATTAGAAAACGTAAATCAAAGAATATAATATAATGTAATGGTGAAAATATTTAAAATTAAACATGGATTAATACCCAAATACTATAATGACAGGATGAAGCTGAATAAGGACTTTCATTCTTACAATACAAGAGGAAGCGACAACGTAAGACTATCGAAGAAAAAGAAAAACACTTCATTAAATTGTACGATGTATAAAGGTATAAAAATCTTCGATAGCCTGCCAAAGGAAACTCAAAACACGGAGAATATAAGGAGGTTTAAACTGGAGTGCTAAAATTTTATTGTTAAAACTTTTAAATGATTAGATAGAAAGCAATATGTCTAAGTGAAATCAAATTAGCCCACACAACATTATGTGTGGAACTAAATAATTAAGATAAATAAATAAATAAAATAAAAGCTACGTACCTTAAAACAGCTATTTATATACATATATACCTAGCAAGGTAGGTAGTGGCTGTGAGGCTTTTTTACAAACTGCCTTATGCTTGTGTTTATTAAGTAATGTATATGTATTAAGCATGTAATAATCATGTGTTTAATAAACGTCTGAAACTGAAAATTATATTTAATAATAATTATTATTTGATAATTCGAGATGCTAACATTGTTGATATATTTTTTAATGATAGCAATGTGTTAATATGGAGAAAAATAAACTGAAATAAGAGTCAAACCCCCTGTCATTTTGTCGCTGTGCATTTATCTTACTCCAAGACCAAACAAGTATTTCAAACAGTAAAAATATGTGATTTCAATTTTAAATTTAATAAAAAAATGTCAGTGTGAGTAATCCCGGGTTAAGAGTAATATTTTTTGACATTAAACAAATGTGGCATTTCTCGTATCTTGACTTAATACTATTCAAGGATTTTGAAAGTTTTTAGAATGCGTATACAATGTGGCTAGTAAATATTAGGTCCTTACATATGAAATTGACGTTTTACCGTACTGGCAAATTTGATCTCAAATATCTTCTCTTTGGTTAGGAATTCCAAATCCAAATTTTTACAGCTATTTACTCATGTATTTGTGTTTTGAAAATTATAATTCATTTGTTTTTTCCTCAATTGTTTTTTTCTTTGCGAGACTCAGTTTACAAAATGAAAAACTTGAAATATCGCGTTATTTACGAGTACGAGTTCCACCGTGGCACCAGTGCTGCAGAAACGGCTCGAAGGATTAATGATGTGTATGGCGACGGTGCCGCAAAAGAAAACACAGTGCGTTTTTGGTTCCAACGTTTTCGTTCTGGAAATTTCGACCTGCAGAACAAGCCCCGTGGACGGCCGGAGACCAAAGTTGATAATGAAGAATTGAAGGCTATTGTGGAAGCGGAATCCATCGCAAACCACATCCGAGTTAGCTACAGGCTGCGGTGTTAGTGATAAAACTGTTTTAATCCACTTGAAGCAAATTGGTAAGGTGAAAAAGCTTGAAAGGTGGGTACCTCACGAATTGAGTGACGCAAATCAACAAACGCGCGTTGACTGCTGCGTTGCATTACTCAACCGGCACAATAATGAAGGGATTTTAAATCGAATCATTACCTGTGATGAAAAGTGGATCCTGTACGATAATCGGAAGCGCTCATCGCAATGGCTGAACCCTGCCGAACCAGCCAAACCATGCCCAAGCGAAAATTGACTCCAAAAAAGTTACTTGTGAGCGTTTGGTGGACTAGTGCTGGTGTCGTTCACTACAGCTTTCTTAAATCTGGCCAGACGATTACGGCAGATGTCTATTGTCAGCAACTGCAAACCATGATGGAAAAGCTAGCTGCTAAACAACCGAGGCTGGTTAATCGCTCTAGGCCACTGCTGCTTCATGATAACGCTAGACCACACACTGCACAACAGACGGCTACCAAATTAGAGGAGCTTCAATTGGAATGTCTAAGACATCCACCGTACTCTCCGGACCTTGCCCCAACAGATTACCATTTTTTTCGAAATTTGGATAACTTCTTGCAAAGGAAAAAATTCAACTCCGATGGGGCAGTCCAAACCGCCTTCAAAGATTTTATTGATTCCCTTCCGAATGGTTTTTTTAGTAAAGGGATCGATGAACTACCTGTGATATGGCAAAAGTGCATAGATAGCAATGGTACATACTTTGATTAAATAAATTTATTATAATTAAAAAAATCGATTTTATGTTCCTCCCATACTAAACGTGAATTTCATATGTAAGGACCTAATATAAAGCCATGTATTCTCTAGGGGACAAATAGCGCAGCATTCCGCGCGACATGTCGCATGAACATCTACGTTCATGTTTCGGGGACAATGACGCGGTCATTTGACGTGTACACACCGGGCCTCACATATCTTGTTGCAGAAATGTCACCCGATGAGGTTATGATGACAGCTGCGGTATCTATTTACACTTCGTCATTTAGCGAAAACGCGGTTCCGCGCAATTCGAAATGTTTTTTTGGGTAGCAATTTCAAATTAACGAGGTTTTTCCTGTAGTAAATTGAATATTATTAAAAACTAGGTCCTTTTCAAATAATTATTGTTTTTCACACGTCGCGGAAATGTCGCCCTATGAGGTTGACATGATGACAGCCGCGTATCCATTTATGTTAACGAGTTTATCGAAACGTAAGAGGAGAAAAAGGTGGTGGATGCGAAGTTATTTACTGCAAAGAGAAAGAAGGACGGATATTCTATGCGATCTTCGATCGATACAGCTCGATGAGTTCAAGAACAATTTCCTTTTCCCACATTGTCATCTTGACAGATACAGCGCATGCGTATTCACTTGTAAACATACCACGTGGTACTGACGCTCCGCGTAATGTTGCAGTGAGCTCGCTCGGGTACCGTGCGTATGGCAACGTTGCCACGGTACGTAGAAATGCTGCGCTATGTTGTGCGCGACGTCGCGGAACAGTGCACGACGTTGCAACGTCACGTAGACTCTATGCTACGCGTGCTGTTGAGGGACAATTTGTCCTCTAGTGAATACATGGCTTAAAGCTCTTAAAAGCTTTCAACCGATTCCAGTCCTGAAAGAAACAGAGAACCACGTCCCCAAACTCCATCATGGACTTTTCAAACTGCGACCTAAAATGTCCCTTCCGGTTTAAGCGTGATTTTTGCCTCCACACAGCATGCCTGGTTTACCTTCAAACCTAAATTGTCATGATGAGGGTCGGAGAGACAGTTCTTACAGTACCTTGCTAGGGCATTTGTTTCGACCATTTTTTCTTAAACTAATGTTATGGAAAACAAGAATTGACGCGAAAGATTTGGTATATGACTTCTGAAAGAACTTAATGTTAAAAGATTATAAATGTTATATGTTTATAAGTAATGTCTCATCAATGTCAACGAAATCAACAGACATTTTTTACTACGACAACGTACTTATACATTTTCCCTCCATCAATTCTGGCTACTTTTATATGCCAAAGATTACACAGTGAATTTATAGATATATATCAGAAAAGCTTAACTTTTTTAAAGAAAAACCAACTTCCAATCATGAAATGCGAATAGTTTTGTAATAATAAATCTGTTTTATTTTTTAATTAAATATCGAATAATTGAAATTGAAACTACTTCTTGCTAGTTAAAACAGGAAACATTTTTTAATTAAGGAGCTAAACGTCACCAAATTCATAAAAGTGGAAAGACTTTGGTGGCTGGATCATGTGGAGAGAATGACTGACCTGCTGAGCTCAAGACCAATAGGGCGACAGAGCTTAGAAAGGTCAAAATTATAATGGAGCGACAACGTCCTCAAAGACATGTCTGCCTTGGAGCTCCTGAACTGAAGAGAGCTGGCACTAAGCCGAGATGAGTGGAGGAAGACCCACCAAGAGTGACATATTTTTAATAATTTTGGCATTTTTTATGTGTAATAACTGCACTTTTTTCACTACATACTAAAAAACTTTGTAATCAAACGTATATTTGTTTTTTAAAAGTACATCAATAGTAGTAATAGTAAATAAACACGAATAATACTTTATCCAGTACAGGACGAAATACTCGACTTACCACTTTCGACAACGTTCCTTTCCTCCAGAACTTGACAAATTCGATACTAAACAATCCTGCACTTCACAATCCGATGATCAGTTAGATGCCGACGCTGTTGCGATGGCTGCATGGAAATATTTCCAAAAAGTGTAGTTCGATAATCACTTCAGTACACGAAAATACAACACTTATCAGTCGTCAAGGGGTAGGTTTTCAACGAAGCAAGGTGTAGGGCGGGAAAGTAAAAAAACGAGCGAGGTCGTGACGTAAATGCCAGAGATGCAAAATACCGGACATTATTAATACAAATAATAAATTGTATAAATCTCTATTTATTGATAAATCAACATGTTTCGGGGCTAATGGTATTTTCAGTAGGAAACAATGTACCTAAATAAAAATAAAAAATGAGAGGAATAGAATTAAACATAAAACAAAAATTAAGTATTGAATTGAATAACTAATTAGGAACTTATGTGAATACAATTTTAAAAGATTATTCAAATACTCCAAATATTTGCCCTGTTAAAAGCCTCAACAACCGTAGAGCTTGCATGAAAAGATGTATAAATGTAGCCGAAGCAAAAGGGGTGTGCCAAGATAGAAGAATATGGCGTTTTATTCTCTCTGCTAACCCCTGCGGGGAAACGGTGTGATGGTTAGTTGGTTAGTTACTTCTTCAATATCTGCAAAATGACTTCGAGGTAGCATTATTTAACCATTTTGTGGAAATATCAACATATGTTTGGACCAGTGGTCCCTTCATTACGTTACAACGTATACTTATTAGTGGTTAGTACGAAGAGTAGGTATTCTTGTAAATTACATAAAAGTGATTATTTGCAAAAAGGATTTGGTGTTTTATAATATTTAATTTGCTAGTAATACTTGTTATCTATCGCTAACGCAAATTAAAGTTTAGATCGCATCTGTGCAATATTATCTTTATGTGGAAGAATGCATTTCTGGCTTGCTCCATATGACTTTGTGGAGTATAAAAGCAAAGGCAGCAATATTCAAAAAAATAAAAGAATGTTATGAAAGCAGTCACCAAGGATTATTATTTTAAAATGTACTGAATTCTAGATTTTATGTATCTTTCCCTACCAAAATCATGTTTCCTACATATTTATTGGCTTTATTTCCTTAAAATCTCGAATTCAGTTCATTATAAATTAGTAATCTTCAATGACTGCATTAATTTTGGTTTGAATATTGATACCTTTGCTTTTATACCCCACATTTAATATCTATTTACAAAAATTGCAATTTAAAGACATTGAAAAAATCACTTAATGTAGAAAAAAGTCTCATTCAAAAAATTGTATTGCCACCACGACTCGAACCACGATCCTTGTTTTTGCATAAGAATTAATCATTTTTTAAATAATTATTTGAATAATTTTTGCCTAGTAATCTCTTTTGAATAATGTTTTTCCATTTCACTACATATACCAATTAATTTTATGATAATTTTTTAAGCTTTATATGTAAATCCGCAAAAAAATCAATCAACAATTAATTTTAGGATAAATTTTTAAGCTTTATAATATGTAAATCCACAATTTTTTTTTTCAGTTAAAAGCTATCAAAAGATATATCCAAGCTTTAATATCCAGGTCATACCCAACTAGCTCTTATTGTGTGACGGAAAAGGCGACACATTATACATGCAATGATGTCGTTATTAAAACTGACTCTTTGTATAAGGTTGGCCTTAATATAAGTTGATTAACTTTGTTTCAATATAAACAAATATGGCGATACGTTTCAAGGCAATTCGGTATTGAAGAAGCTCTCGTTTTCATTCCAATTTTCAGGAAATGCAAATAAGGCTTTGTTATGTGAAAACCGTTTGTGAACCTGATGTTATCATATTCTCATTTTAACAATAAGTTTCCATCGATAAATAAACTTTTTCTAAAGGTTAATCATTTTGATCCCAATTTAAAAAAAAACTCAAAGTATTGTAGGCTTTGTTCTTGAAAAAACTTGTTTTTGAACATGTTCTTAATACAATCATTATTGGCCAAAATTGTGTAGGACTATTAAAATTGAGTTTAAAAGACTATTGTGTCTGACCTTAATTTTATTCAATATACAAATATACAAACTTTGATCGTGGAGTTTGGCAAATATTAAATATAAAGAGTAGCTTGTTGGTCTTGTGGTTAGGACATCGCCTAATTATCCAAAAGTCGCGGATTCACACCTCACTCCAGACCAGCAAGTTAGTCTTATTTCATAGCACAAGCATTTAGCTTAGTTTGAAAATAGTAAGAATATTGATGTGACACGTATTGTGTGCTCGCATTTCTATTTAAAAAAAAATACTTACCAACACAATATTAATACAAGAAACATCACTGTTTTTAATTAAAAAAAATAATTTTCAAAGTCAATGGAAATATAGCAATTCAATCCCAGAAAGAAATAAGAAGTCTCATATTTACCAAAATCATAGGTATATATATAAAAGAAAAGTGACATTTCGCTCCAACCTAATGAGATTCTTTCCAAATTTCCCTTCTAGAAGATCACACATAAGTATGTTGGGATAATATATTTATAAGAATTTTTCCATTTTTGTTCTTACAAAACAAGGAAGCGAAAAATTTTCCCATCTCGCTAACATGTATTATATTTAAAGTATAGCGTAATTTTCTAAAGAGGCTTAAAAAGGCTAAACTTCTAGTTAAGTTATATATCGTATTTCTTATTTGTCTACGTAAATTCACTTTAAACAAAATGCTGTTTTTTGTAAGAAAGGGATAATATTTGTTAAATTTCATCTGAGTTTACCGAAGCAGAAAAGTTTGATGTCTGGAAACACATTCAAAAGATAAAAAACTGTAACGTTAACAGAGTGGACAGAGAGGTCTTCTCATAATAAATAATGGGATTATTTAAAGGTTTTCCATAATTTAAAGTGTCTAAAATAAGTAAAAAATCATATGAGTGTGCATTCAGTCAAATGTATCTGATAAACAATTGTTAAATGTTTGCATGTTCTTTTGATAAATGCGTAGTACAATTTAGTATATAAATATTCGTTGAACCTACTTTTTAATCAGTTAGTAAGTAAACATCAGTAAATTAAGATAAATTATAAAAGTCTCATAGAGATGTGAATAGAGCTATGATGGCCTGACAGGCTTACAACCTTAATGAGCTGGCTTGAGTGATCACCTATACAATGCAATGTTCACCAATTCCATCGTAAGAACATCCACACATTATCAATTTTTTGGAAAATTCTATATATATTCAAATCTGAGAATCTTTCGTTTAGTTGAATTGATTATTTTTTATTTTATTAACGCTTCAACGTGCCAAGAGGTCCAATTACAGGAGCGAAATACATCACGAATCACTCAGGCTTGAGTAAATTACATACATCACTAGTACGAAGTATATTGGAATATTCATCAGTTATTTGTTATTACAGTTATTATTACAGCAGTTATTATACAAAACATATAACGAGAATCGAGAGAGTGCAAAAAAAGTTCGTATTTTGTCATACAAAGTTGGTCAACACAATAATCTTCACAGCTACGAAGATCGACTTGCCTTTTTCAAGATGCACAAACTTGAGTCCCGACGGAAAATATCCGATCTCGTTGTGCTACACAAGATTGTGCTACACAGAGCTACCGATTCTCTTTCTCTATCTGATATAAATTTGCATGTTAAACCCCGTATAAGAAACCCGGAGTTCTTTAGAATAAGCCAGCACACTAATAATGTTGGTTACTTTTCTCCCATCACAAGGTTGTGTCGCAAATATAATATGTATTGTGCCGACCCTAACATTGATGCTGATATTCTTGCAGATACATTACCATCGTTCAAAAACTCACTCATACACAACATCCATTTTCTAAGCGATGACCTGAACCTATAGATCCATTAAATCAATTATTTATTAAATATTAATCGCACTACATTCAAACACTAAATATACAATACACATAAATGTACATGTAAAATATACTTAAATGCAAAAATACATGTTACTAGAGCGTGCCGAAGACGCTTGTAATTAGGATAATGGGCATAGTCTTCATTTATACTGTTTTATTATTAGAGTATCATGTACCTATTATCCTGTTAGTGTCTCTAATAAATATAAAAAAATTAATTGAGACCTCAACGGGAGTCCATTACATACCCACTGGGCTATGAGGACTGACTATGCTAGAGTCATTTGCAGTCTTTTCTCATGATTTTCGCAGCTGGTAATGGAACCTCTATAAGTGAAGTATAAGAAATATAAGTTTTAATATATACTTGAAATTCTTACGAATTATTCTAATATATATACTAAAATACGCTTGAAAATCAGTATTTTCAATTTTAAACGTCTTTCTTACACGAAATTTATACTTTATATATACTGGTGTATGGTATATTATATACTAGCTGTTCGCTCCCGGTGTTGCAAGGGTTAAGTATTAAGTTGAAAATGAATGTGTGAGGAAAAACAATGGTTCCATCTTTTTACAAAGCCTCTAATTAAAACAATGTTTTCATTTAATCAATGGATAGGAAGTCTAGGGAAGAAATATGGCCCTGTTTTTACGTCGGGAACATGTATGCAAAATTAGGGTCCAATAGGTGAAGCGGTTTAGATTTGTATAGAAAATATGTCTGGTGGAGAGGATGGGTTAAAGCGGGAAGGGGAAATATCACCTTTATTTTCCGACGGTCCTACATAATGAGTTTCCAAATTTTGAGTCCGATCGGTGCAGATTTGCATTGAAAATATATCAGGGGATGGTGGGGGGGGGGTAACAGGGGAGGGGGAAATGTTGGCTATGTCACCCGCCGGGTTCTAAACATGTATTAGCAAGTATGCAAAAAAACGGTGTGAATTTATATAGAGTTTTATAAATATAGATAGATATCATTACCAGCTGCGAAAATGTATGTATACTAACAAGTTCATGAGAAAAGACTACAGATGTTTTAACATAGTCAACTCAAATAAGGAGAAAGATTTTTGCAGGACAGCACATGAAATTTAAAAAATTATTTGTCAATAAAAACTTTTAATTAATGTTTGCCCTAAACAATGATATGAAAAAAATTATATATGCAATAATTATGCAAATTTTTTTTCGAATTTGAATAATATTTTTTGATACCTCAAGGAACAAAACATTAGATGAATTAAAAATAATTTTAAATGAATTACTTATCAATATCGTTCGCCAATTTATTATATTTAAATCAATGAATTATGTTTTAAATATAATAGATTTTAAACAAAAAATTTCAAAACTTTATCACACTGTGTCCAATCAACGTGTAGCCGAGTTTTATGCACGAAAGGAGTTTTATGGGAGGATCGAAAATTTTCGACGATGATCACATATCCTTTAGAGTGGTAGACGATGCAGTGAACTTGGGTTGTCACCCTTTCAAACGACACAACTTTACAAAACTTTATCCCAAGCTCTAAGTAAAATAACATGTATGCATAGTAAATGTATATTTTTGGGTAATATGTAGGTACACAATGAATGAATTTAGAACCGTAAACATTGTGTAAAAACTTCTGCTTTAGAACTGAAAAATATTTTTTGAAATTGCATTAGTACGATATATATTAATTAGTATAAACTTTAATAAAAATACGTAGGAAACAATATTTTTAAAGGTATGTTCTGAGAAGACAATTACTGGATTTTGTTCACAGAGGGACAATTAAGATAAATTAAAGAAATCTCACAGAGGTGAAGTAAATATATATCCGGGCCAAACTTTAAATCTTTAAAGTTTGGTCCTTTATATTTTATCACCTGTATGAGTTGGCTTAAGTGATCACATTACACAGTGCAACTTTCACCAATTCCATCGAAGAACATCCACAAATTATCACCCTAAAGAGATTTCCATATAAATAGCTTCGTCTCTGTGAGATTTCTATAATTTATCTTAAAAATATGTTGCTCTAAAATAATTATAAATATATAAATCGACTGAACCAACGAACGAGGCAGTAACTCAAATAAATCGATTTTTCAGGGGGACACTTTTATGTTTCGAACCGGATTTCTAATTCTTTTTTGAATCTTCTCAATTTTTTTTTTGTGTGTGTAGGTAATATTTAAGATGATCTTACTAGTAATTGAGATGTTTTATTATAATTTACATTCCTACCTACTTCGATATTACGTGGAAAAAAATGGTTAACTGATTTACTAGTTTTGTAAAATTCATATTTTTATCTGTTAAATATTGCATTTGAGATACTGCTGTCTTTGCTGTAGGTAGGCAATCATGGCCTAAACATAAAAATGGTACTAACTCAAATACCTAAAATATTGAGTTACTGCCTCGTTTGTTGGGGCGGTCGAAATTTTTTACGCAATAAAAATCCCGTGTCAATACGCTGAGATATGTTGGAATCCACTATATTAAAACCCAAGAGACGGTTGACGTAAAAAAATATTTGATATCTTCTTCTTCTTCTTCTTCCTCAGCCTTTTTCCCTCCACTGCTGGATGTAGGCCTCTTCCATTTTTTTCCACTCGTCTCTGTTTCTCCCCATTCGCATCCAGGTTCTTCCTGCTTGCTGGACTATGTCATCGGACCACCTTTTGTGAGGTCTTCCGACGTTTCTATTTTTTGTCCAGGGCCTCCACTGTAGGATTCTGGGTGCCCATCTAGTATCCTCCTGTCGAGCCATATGTCCAGCCCCCTGCCATTTTAGTTTTGCAATACGGTCCATAATATCAGCAACTTTTGTTCGGCGTCTTATTTCTTCATTTCTGATTTTATCCCGAAGGCTTACGCCGAGCATCTGCCTTTCCATGGCCCGCTGTGTACATTTTAATTTTTGTATGCTTTTTTCTGTCAGTGTTGCTGTTTCTAGTCCATATGTCAGCATCGGTAGGATACATGTATCGAACATTTTTCTTTTCAGGCAAATTGGGATTTCTTTATTTTCAAACAAGTGTTTCAATTTACCAAATGCTGCCCAGCCCAGACCTATTCTTCTTGGTAGTTCTGCTGTTTGGTTTTCTTTTCCCAGCTTTATCTTATATATATAAATATTTGATATAAAAGCCCTAAATTAAATAATGATATCACGGAATTCTTAAGATCGTTAATATTCATCTTCAAACTCAGAATTATGGACATTTTTAAACAGTGTTCATAGAAAGCAGTTTTTCCTGTATAATGACAAAAGCTTTTATTAAAATACAACGGTAACCCTTTAGCCCATATCTAGCCTACGTACAACATGTATTCACATGATTTCATGTTAGTGTAAATTATCTCTATAGCTCACCTATTAGAAGGCTCCATAGGTTAGGAAACGAGTATGGCTACCTATCGGATGTTTTTTCGGAAACACTAGCCGCCTACAAGAAAGCTCTTCTGGACGAATTCGGTCGTTTATAATTGGTTATTGATGTCATGTCTATCTCTTGCTTTTAGATTTTTGAATTTTACATTTCATTTTATTTTACTGTCATTTTTATTGCTTCTTGATTTTTAGATTTGATTTGTTTACAATTATTTCATTTTGTTGTAATTTTGTTGCTTCTTGAATTTCAGACATAATTATTTTAATTTGTTGTAGTTTTATTGATTGTTGACATTCGTATTTGATTTGATAACTATTATTTCATTTGATGTAATTTTGTTATACTTTATGTTAAGTAATATTTTATTTTTCTTTACATATCACTTTATTAATTGTTTTTGATAGAATTATACCTTATCTCCTTTTTTTATTATTACTTATCAATCTAAACATGTTTATATATATTGTTTCTTTAATGGTACGTTGTACCGTGTATTAATTAAATAAATAAATAAATAAAAATGTAGATTTCTTGTTGGTTTTATACTACTTTAGAGTGGTATATATTGACGCCGTTAAGACACTATCGTAAAATTTTCCAAGCTAATGGTACGAGAAACGCGATACTTTAGGTCGAATTCAGTAACGACAGAAGATGTCGTTACAAAATAAGACCCGTATTACAAGACGAGTACGGTATGCACACCGCACTTCAACCAGGGCCGGCTTCAGAGAATAGTAACTGGGCAATAATACCGGTGACTTTATTAAAGATATAACTGAGCTAATTTTCAAACGCTGTGGGTCCATGATTTATTTTATTTATTTATTTATCTTCATCTTGTTACATGACATAGGAGATGGAGCCGCTGATCTCACTAGGAAGAACCTGTGCCGAGATGAGCAGCTAAACAATATAGCGAGAACAAAAAATAATAAAGATATACAACAAAATACTACATAACTGTAAGATTAATTAATTAATTAATTGAGTATATAAATATAAAATGTGGATAAGCAATAGTGAAAGTAAAGTAATATATATAAAAAAATCATAGGCATGGATTGTAACAAAATGTATATATGATAGCACAGTTAAAAAGTATATATAACTATATAAGAAAATTAAATTAATGTTTGTGTATGTTAAATAGTGATAAGAAATGAAGTTTAATGAGCAATAAATTATAATCTGTTTTCGGCAGTTGGGTATTTGTGCATTGATTAATTTGTTTCGGTAAACCTCTTAATCGAAATGTATAAATAATATTTAGTCTTTTAACTACCCAGAATACAGAACTGAGATTATTTTTTCAACTGTATCTACAGTCCCATTCTTAAATATAATACTAAAATACCGAGATAAATTCATGGTTTAACAGATTAATGCATATTCGGTATTTATTAATGGTGAGTATTAATGCATAGATTTCGGATTAATTCTTATTGGCTGGGCTACCAAAGAAAAAAAGTTTTTACCACTATTTATAATATCATACTTCGTCAATTTTGACGTAATGAATAAAATATATGTATAAATACGTGTATAAAATAAATACGTTCTTATTTTATAAAAATCTGATTGCTTCAAAAATATCGTCTGATTTCTTCATCCAAAGTATCCAAATATTTAATTAAAGCCAATATTTACGACAAAATGATAAATATATTAATATTTGAAAGGTGTCTTAAAATTTTTCATAGAACATTTGGAATGGGAGACATTAATATATTTCATAAATAAAAAGCCTTATTTGTATTCTTAAAATATTTACAGTAAACACGTTATGTTCAGTCAGTTTTTATCAAATTTAATTAACTCTGTTTTTACGCATACCATCTTTTATATTAAAAACCAACCGAGAAAAAATATTTTCCTCATCAGCGAAATAAAATGTATAATTTTTTTTAAACTAAAATACACGCACACAATTTTTGCATAAAAAATTATGTATTTCATTACTGGGCACACTAGGCGTATGCCTGTCTTTTGTGAGTTATTTGTAGAAATTTTTGAAAATGGCTAATACGCCGAAAACTTAAAGATTTACGTGAAAAATATATAACAGAAAATAGTTAGTAACAGTTGAGACAAATTAGATTTCAGTACGGTATTGCAACCAATATCTAACCTCAACAACAACACATACATACGGCCGTGAAACAATAAGAATATTTTTAAGAAAAAGCCACAAGAGATGGGTACAGAATGCACCCCTGCGTCGGTCTAAAAAAATAAAATAAATTCGACAAAATTGTAAACTCTCGGTAATTTCGTCCCGGGGGTCCAGAAGTCGGAGGAGATAAAATTAATCTTTATTCACGCGGTCTGCTGAATGGAAGACCGTCCCCGAAGGCTGCCGGGGGCCAATCGCGTCGCGGCGGAGAACGTTCTGGATTCAATCTCCCGAAACTCCCCGCGGACCCCAAACTAAAATGTTTTCTTCCCGATTCTGCCGAAAGCTAGGTACGGCATCTAGCAGTCGGCACACTACACGTCGCATGATTGACTCTCAGGGCCACCCTTCCTCGGCAGAAATTATTTTAAGGGTTGGAATGTTGTCACGTGTCGTGAATTGTATGAAAACACTGGAAATTAATGAGCGATTTATTAATTAACTGGCTGTATACCGTCAAAAATGACAGTATTTTTACGTGTCGGTTCCTAAGGAGTAAGTATTTATTTATTTATATAAAAAGAAAAAAAATGTAAACAAATGAAAGAAAAAAAAATTACGTAAAAAATTATTTTTAAGTTTTTTAAGAAAAACGGAGGAGAAAATCTATAAAGAAAAAAATTACATAAACAAGTTACGGACGTTACATGAAGTTACGGAGATAGACAAACGGATGGATGGACGGACAGACAACGAAATTATTATAATTGGGATGGGTTAATTTACTATTAAACGAATTAAACTCAACGCTATTCTTTAAATTACACTTTTTCGCAATAAATCACTCGTAAATGAAGACTTTTTTGTCGCTGGGTAATAAGTATTTAATATTTTCTAGAACATTCCACCCAATTCTTTCACGTATTATTTATGGCTTATTTTTTTCGCCAATAAGGCACTTCGCTCGATTATGTCGCTCGATATCTGTCGCTTCTCAATTCGCGAGTGGCCACCCTGGGCATAGTCTCGCGACTTGCGCGTTCTTCACACTTGAAAATCGAACTGTTAAACATGAAAACTGAACGATTAGTTTGTTAACGGTATTCTGGCCCTTTATATAGAGAATGTTATTTCGCGAACGTTCGAGTATGATCAATTGACTTCTAAATATTTCTAGTCATTTCCAATTGAGCTAAAAACGTCCAGAGTCTTGGGAAATCCTCAATTTCGTGTATTTTTTATGTTTCTACAGTCTCAAACCTTTTTATTTTAATCCAATTACAAAAATCATGCAACACAATAGTACTCTTATTTAAACTCGTAACTAGGCTTATTCGTAGATACCACGTGTGAATTTTTTTGTATAAAAACGAGCAAGCGCGCGCGTGACGAATTAATAATTTCTGACATTTCTGCGATTACACAGATAAAAGCGAGTGTGACTAGCGAGCCGAATACCAGCAACAATTATTAAGTGGAGTATTGAACAGGCGTTTGGAAATAAGTACGACCACGTGCGAATTGATGAGAATTAGTGCGAACCTGTGTGAAATATTCTAAAAATAATTGTGTGAATTTAAAAACAGTGCTCGGATTAAATTTGTGTACAGTGACATTGTGTTATAAATAGAAATTTTAATCGTTTTTAGTGATTTTTTTGCCTCTCATGGTCACGATCACGCGGCAATGTTCTACCACACGAATTTTGTTAAAAAATATTAAAAATAATAATAAAATACGTTCAAGTTTGTGACATTAAAAAAAGTGAGTTTAGTACAGGATATATTTTTTTATGTATTCATTTCTTAAGTTAGTTAATATTACAATTTGTATATTAACTAGTATTTAACAATTTACATTCATTAATCTATTACTAATATACTAATTATAATAACATACATATTTACATTTACATCTAATCTTATCTATGGTACAATCTATAATAAATAATACATCTTATGCTCTACAATTCTATACTATTTTTACAATAATTATAGCATTTGTTTTTAAATTCATTCATCTCATTTATATTCTTCATGTTTTCTGGCATCTCATCATATATTTTTACACCTCTGTACATTAGACAATTCTGTGTATATACTTTTCTCTTATATGGCAATCTTATCGATAAAAAAACTTTGATGGATAGTAATCGCGAAATAGTTCCATATGTTACCAACTGATAAACGAACTTTTTGATTAATCAATCCTTTAAAAACACCCTGCGTAGATCGTAGCGTAGATAAATCGTAGATCGGTTATATGTAATACACAGCATCACATTCAATTAAATTGTTGAATAACCGTTATATTTTGTATTCGATGAAACTTTTTAAAACTACTATTAATTACTGGGGAATCATTGGAATTTTTTTTTTAATCTAAATATAATACTTTGTTGTCTGTCCGTCCGTCTGTACCCGTAACTTAGTGTATCGTCCGTAATTTCGTTCGAATTCTCGACTAAAAAAACAAATTAAACGGCCGGAGATGGGGCTTGAACCCCGGGCCAGTCATCCCGAACCGGCCGCTTGACGTTGCTGTAATAACGAAATGTTGCCACCGCCGCCTCTCCGCAGGGCGTCAAAAATATACTATATAATATACTAGGGTTTCTTAGCAAAGACACGAACTATTTCGCATACCGCCCACTCAATCGCTATGGTTTAAAATAGTACCATTAACTGCTGGCAGAGGAAATATTAAAAAAATGTTTAAATCAATCAATATATATATATATAAAAAGAAACCCGTGTTTCCCTATCCGCCAAGTTTTCTCCACAACCAGCCACCACCACCCACCGGTGGTTATGGTGGTGGATAGCCCTCGGTGTCACATCGAAAATATGCGAGTTTGGTGGGGGTGGATATGCGTGGGTGGGAGTGGGTGACGAAAATGTGCTTTCTAGCTCATTGTTTTATTATGGGAAGGCCGCAAATGCTTTAGATTGTTTCAAAATAGGCGTGCTGACTGTGTCGGTGAGTCTAGAAGGTTCCGGAAAAACCTGGTCTAGAAACTTCTGGAAGGAGAAGGTTCTAGAAAATTCCCAAAAGTTCTATAAGGTTCTAAACTGAGTGGCGGAATGTGTCGGTGAGTCGAGACCATTTCAGAATGTCCAGTAAAGCTCTAGAAGGTTCCGGAAAAACCTGCTCTAGAAAGTTCTGAAAGGAGAAGGTTCTAGAAAATTCCCGAAAGTTCTATAAGGTTCTAAACTGAGTGGCGGAACGTAACGGTGTGTCTAGAAGGTTCCTGTACATTCGAAAAATTTCTTGAAAGTCCTGGAAGGAGAAGGTTTGCGAAAGTTCTATGACGATCCAAACAGTGTACTAAAAATCTACGCGTGCGAAGCCGCGTGGGCACAGCTAGTATTTTGATAAAATCGTTATTACTAAATAAGTTAATATTTATTCTTTAGGAACCGGCATTTTAAACTACCTTCATTTTTGACGGGTTAAGGCTAGTTATATCTTAATGTTCGCGAAGGTGAATAATTAGCTCGCCTGTCTATCCCATGAGATTATATGTATGGTAAACGTAATGTCTCTCGAAGGAAACTTTAAGGATGTCCCTAAAATATACGTGCAAATACAGGAGATATGAATAATATAGCGCCATATGATAGAGTGTGAAAGATACAACCAATAACTATGAATATATGCATCACTGAAGGGGTTAAACCACCCTGAGAGCCTGGAATTTCGGTAGATATTTGGAGATTCTTTACAGAGAGGTGATTAATTATTTTTATTTTTTTTCTTGGCACTCAAAAAGTACTCATTAAACTATTATTTCATGGAGAAATTTTTGAAAAATAAAATTGGCCGCGACATGTCCCTGACATGAAATATCCAATTTTGTCTAAGACACATTAATTAATCATTTATATTTCGACCTAATCCATGTATTTTATATTTATAAACTAGCTGTGACCCGTAAAAAATGACGGACTTTTACATGCCGGCTCCTAAAGAATAAGTATTTTCTTATTTATAGCCGACACCCATGAAATAGTAATAGCGACTTTTATCAATATACTAGCTGTGCCCGCGCGGCTTCGCACGCGTAGATTTTTAGTACATTGTTTGGATCGTCATAGAACTTTCGCGAACCTTCTAGAACTTTCAAGAAATTTTTCGAATGAACATTAACCTTCCAGACACACCGACACATTCCGCCACTTAGTTTAGAACCATATAGAACTTTCGATAATTTTCTAGAACCTTCTCCTTTCAGAACTTTCTAGAGCAGGTTTTTCCGGAACCTTCTAGACTCACCGACACAGTCGGCGCGCCTATTTTGAAACGATCTGAATCATTTGCGGCCTTCCCATAACAAAACAATGTGCTAGATAGCACATTTTCGGCACCCACTCCCACCCACGCTCAGCCACCCCCACCAAACTCGCATATTTTCGATGTGACACCAAGGGCTATCCACCACCGTAGCCACCGGTGGGTGGATGTGGCTGGTTGTGGAGAAAACTTGGCGGATAGGGAA
>JADDOH010019229.1:0-21579 GCA_016648135.1 Agrypnia vestita
CACAATATGAGTTAACAGATTCTCTGATGCAAAGACAAAGAAATGAAAAAAAAAGGAAGTGGGTCGTATGATAAAGTTGTAAGTTGGGATGGAGATGTAGCTTTAGTTAAATGGATGGATAATCGCACAGTTGTACTTGAGTCTAATTTTATCAGATCTGGAAGCATTGATGTGGTTGAAAGATGGGACAAAACAGTCTAAACAGTTTATTGAAGTCAATCGGCCAGATTTTATAAAACTGTACAATAGCGATGGGTCCGCTCTGTACTAAGTACTACAATGTAGTACTACATTGTACTGAAGTGTACACTACACACATTTTTAATCGCATATTTACTTCATTTGTAGTCCTACGCAGTACAGAGCGGACCCATACGGTCGCGTTCATATTTGTACGTGCGACGGCCGGGGCTCCTGTGCACACACTACACATTACACATGTGCGAGGCTCGCACGAAACGCACATCGCACAAAACGCACAATGTAGTATGAATTGAATGGCACATTTTGAATTTTCAGCACAGTGAGTATAGGAGCGCCACCGCACATACAAATATGAACGATAAGCACCCACCATGTCTGAAAACACGCCCTGAAACTCTCCCTCCCCCCAACCATCAACTTCAAGTGGCTTCGCGCCACAACCGCTCAAATACTCTCCAAACGTGGAAACGTTCATCCGAGACAGGATGGATCGTCCACTAAGCGAGGCTGAAATGGCCTACGTTGTTATACTATTAAAGGACGGCTTCCGCTCCGGCACTATCAGCCTCCAAACAATTTCGAACAAATCCCCCTCCCCCTCACCCCCCCACCCCCCACAAGCAGCCACTCCCCAGCACCGCCCTAACCGAGATAGAAGCACCTCGGAAGCCCGTTCTGTCTCCTCCATCGAAGAAGGAGGACGCACCCCCCCCCCCCCACCTTCACCCCTGACCCGTCTACAGACGAAGAGTCATCTGCCATGGAATGGCAACAACCAAACCAGAAGCGCAAGCGCGCCCGTCCCAGCCCCAGAACCTCCCCTGTCTTAAACAGGAATACAACACCTCCAGCCACAATCAGGCGTATTAGCACGCCCTCTCAGTCTCCGCCAAACAAGCGCACGGCTCAAGCGCCCGCAACCCACACCCCCCCCCCACAACCCACCCCCCCGATCAGCTCACCCAACGGCAAGCAAGCCGAAGCCCCCAAAGCGGTCTACCACGGCCGCGTCCCTCCCATAGTCCTCCACACAAAAGAGGACTATGCAAAAATCGCAGCGACGCTCCAAGACAGGGGCATCGATTTCACTGCCCAAAACAAGGGCAAATTCATATAAATATTCACGAAAATCCCCCTTGACCACCACCGAGTCACAAAATACCTTCAAGCTCGCAACATCGAGCATCACTCATTCCGATTGCCCGAAGATAAACCACTGAAAGTGGTAATCAGGGGTATACCGGAATCCCTGTCAGCCCAAGACGTGGCAAACGAGCTATCCGTAGATTACCCGGTGATTACCACCCACCGGATGAAGCAGGGCCCTAGCCGCACGGCTCTCCCCCTAATCCTGGTCACACTGACCAGAAACGACGCAGGAAAAAAGATCTTTTCGGATCTCAAAGAGATCCTTCATCTACGTGTTACCGTAGAAAGACTACGAGCACGCGCCCGCCAAGCACAGTGCTTCAGATGCCAAGCTCTGGGACACAGCTCAGCATTCTGCTTTGGCAAGCCCAGATGCGTCAAATGCGCAGGAGATCACGCAACCGTCGAATGCGTGAAGCCCCGTGACACCCCCCCCAAATGCGCTCTCTGTGACGGCCCCCACACGGCCAACTACGGCGGCTGCCCCGCCCGTCCCAAACCCCGCCCCACCCATCCCCGGCGCCCTCGCCAGCCATCGAACCACCGCTCTTACAGCGAGGTAACCCAAAGTCAGCAAACCCCCCCCACTCAACCCCCCCCCCTGATGTCCATTAATGCGCAAATACCCGGTTCGGCCCAACAATTTCCGGTGCCAAGCTATGCATCCCAACGCGGTAGCAACGCGTCCAGGCACCAAACCGTAACTTTCCCACATCACGGGAGACGGTACGGTACTTCATTCATATGAAGTAAGCAGATAATCTACTGCAACGGTTTACCTAATCTGTTTTCAAGTAGATGTATGACACCTCCATATTTACCAACGTTCACATAAGTTCCATAATATGCAACAGCCACCAAAGACTTCATAGATATTTCTGATTTCAAAAAAAAAATCGGTGATTGCTTGATCTATACATTTCGATGTGCCAGAAGCTGGAGCAAATGCAAATGCATTCGTAAATATTCTTACACTTATAAGACGAAATGTCAAACAATATTTAACTGGTACGGCGAAATTCTTCTAATTTTTTCTTTGGTATTTGAGGGTGGTTTTTCAAAGATTGTTGAATCTCAGATGATACCTTTTCAACGTCGTTTTTTTTGGATAGTAGGAATAGAAGCTCTTGACTTCAATTTTGACAATATTCTCTATTTCCTAAGTAAGTGGGTTTATTATTAGTTTCATTATCACGTTTTATCTTTTGCCAATTCCACTCAGAACTTAATAACATCTTCATAGGTTGGTAAAATATTACTTTTAATATCACTTGAATCACCAAATAACGGACATATCTGCTTTTGACGTATACGAACCATACTAGAAATAAGGAAAACGAGTCCGACACAACCAGAGCTATATTGACACTGACTAAATACGTGAACAGGGCGCACGTACGCCCTAGGTGTTCCTCGACTCTTCCACACTGAACCCACTAACCCCTCATACTTGCAATCATGATATACATTGTCTATGCTTGAAGAAAGTTACGTTTATTGGTTTGGAATCCTAATGAGAAAATATCTCGAAAAAAAAAAAAAATCGTCATCAATCCGGAGGCAGTTAGACTTATCAGAATGTAATGATATTTTACTTGTGTTAATTTGAGACCATTTGGCACCTTTTTATCAATGTGCCCCATAAGAAATGACAAAAAAAAATTTTTGGCCCACCCTAGTGTACATGCGACTTTTTACATAAACATTACATTTGTTTATAGACATTTTTAATTCATTGCACCTTGTGTGTTTATTTTAGCATTCTATATTAAAACATTGTTTTTAAAACTCTTGTGTGTTTATTTTTGTTTCCAGCTGTTTTGTACATCACCGCACGCATTAAAGATTTTAGGTATATAAATACCTATATTATATGTGTATATACAGATATACGTTGTACTATATTATACTATTATAATGTGCACGTTATAATATATTACGATTTTTCATTTGTATAAGCTAATTTTTTAAACGGCAGTTACGGTGTATATAATTTTAAAAGTATTTTATATATGGTGATACCTAGGAGACGGTTTTTTAAAACTCTTTTGTTTCGTGTTAAAAAAAAATTTGTGACATTGCACGATTAAGAATTTAAACATATATAACTATCAATTTTTTTTCAACTATGGCTGATCGTTGTGCAAGAAAGAATTCAGTGAAATCTTTTTTTAATGTTTTAGAAGAAGATAAAGTTAAATGCAACTTTTGTTCCAAAATCTTATCAATTAAGGGTGGAAATTCTTTTAATATGAAACGACACTTGCGCACTTTGCATCCCACTATTTTACAACCTTCCCAACAAAATCAAGTCAGTCATCAAAATGCTCAAAATATTGCTGAAGTTCAAAATATTCCAAGTACTTCATCCCATAATCAAGAAACTTCCGTTACCAGTAATATTCAATTAATTCAAAATAATATGTTTAATTACCTTAATAAACCAATGCAAGGAAAAAAAAGAAAATATTACAAGAATACTAATAAGTCTCTTAGTTAAACATTACCTTCCATTCCAAATAGTAGAATATAAAGAATTCAAAATGTTTGTAAAAAAATTATGTCCAACATATAATCCGCCATGCAGAAAGACAATTTTTTGCTTCCACAGATGTACAATTCGGAGAAAGAGGTCTTGAGAACTCTATTGGAGAAAACCACTGCCGTCTGTATTACAACTGATGGATGGACTTCGATGACAAACGAATCATATATGTCAGTTACGGCACATTTCATAATAGGAATAAAATTAGAATCCAAACTGCTTACGTGTTTCAAGTTCTCTGAAAGACACACTGCAGAGAATTTAGCATCCAAAATAATTAAAATTACTAACGAGTGGGGATTCATTCTAAAATTGTAGCTATAGTGAGTGACAATGCTGCAAATATGGTGGCCGCTGCCAGGGAAACAGGGTGGAAACATGTTCCATTCTTTGCACATACCCTGAATATAATTATTCAAAGAGCAGTGGCTCAAATAGAAAACCTCCGAAAAAAAACCAAAAATATTGTTGAATATTTTAAAAGAAGCACTAAGGGCTTGGGGAGTTTAAAAAAAATGCAGAAAAACATGGGGCGGACGATACCGTTAACATTGAAACAAGATGTTCCAATGCAATGGAACTCCACATACGATATGTTCCAGAGAATTCTGGAAGTGAGAGAAGCATTAATATCCACGATAGCATGTCATCATTCCTCATTGCCGAATTTCACGCCTGAGGATATGATTGTAATGAAAAATGTTACGGGCGTGTCTGTCCGTAACATTTTACGCCCGTAACAAACAATTATTTTTAAAATAGGGTGGATCACTGATTACTCGCCTGTCCGCTGCGTTCCGGGCGTCGGGATGTCACTGACAATGAGTCACAACTCGCTTCTGATTTTTGATGATGACGATGATACTTTGGCAACACCGGAGAGCAACGCTATGATCGACGGTGTTTCTTTAGAAAAAATGTACGGCGCCCTATCTCAAGCCACGAGCCGTGAGGGTCTCAGCTATTACCTGCCTTATCTCTATTGGTCCAGGGATGCGGGGAAAATACACTCGATTTAACCGCTCCCCAGACGACTACCTGATTTGTACTTGCGATGTTTATGTAAAAAGAAAAAATTAAAATATTTAATTAAATGCGCCCGCGGCCTGAGTGACTCATCGTGATATTTTAATCACTCCCTCTCGGCCGCGGTTGTCGCTCTAATGGATGACTCATTAACGGGACCCTCATTGACAGTTATATACATAATTATTACATATCAAAAACACATATTTACATGATTTGCCAATTTTACGGCCTGGACTCTATCAAACAATTCAAGACATTTATTTTACATATTATGCAAATATTTTATTCGTCGATTTTTGATCCTGTGCGAACCAAAAAATGTGTGCAATTTATTGCGTATATTTAAGGACATCACTGAGGAAATGAGCAGTGAAAAAAAAGTTATTCTTGAAAATTATTCTCCTCAGTAATGCAATGAAGAAGCATTGTCAGAATTTTCTTTGTCGAGATGACATTTCGGAGCCAGTCATAAATATGGCTAATATTTTACTGGAGTCCCTCACTAAAAAGTTTCATAACTTCCAAGATAATCTGATTATAGCTGAGGCAACCTTTTTGGATCCGAGGTTTAAAAGACACGGTTTCACAAGTGAATCGTCGTTTGAGGCTGCTAAGCAATCTATTATAAGACTTGCCCGTGGTATTAATATCGAAGAAGAAGTTGTCCCGGACGATGCTCCTTTGAGATCACAACCTTCCCTTTCGTACTGGCAGGAATTTGATGCGGTCGTACACAGTCTGGTCCTTAACGACCACCCAACCGCTGTAAGCCGTGTTGATGTGGATAAATTTTTAGACGAGACATTACTCACAAGAACTTCTGATCCCTTGATTTGGTGGGACGAAAGAAAAAATATTTTTCCTAGACTCTTATCAAATCATGAAAAAAAGATTATGTGTGATCGCGACTTCCGTTCCCAGTGAACGAATTTTTTCAAAAGCGGGGCAAGTTGTTACCGAGAGGCGAAATCGTTTTTCGGGTGAGAAAGTTTCCCAAATTCTCTTCTTAAATACCAACCTCAATGACGATATCTAATATCATACCTTCTTCTTCTGCTTGTGATAGGGCTGTGTTCTGTTGTTTCTCGGTTCCTGGGAGATGACCATAGTCCCTCCACCGTTTTGGTGGTTTTCCTGGAGATGTATTTCCTGCAGGTATATCGTTCTTTGCTTTTCTTAGCACTCTTGTTGAATCAGCTCTGTCCTCGTGGTCTCACCAGTGTCTCCTTCTATTTCTTCCCCATCGCACGACATCTTCAACATCGCAGATTTTCCGAATTTCGTACTCTGTCTCTGATGGTTAGCCCCGCTATGGGTCGGAGAAATTTCATTTCAGTGGTTCTTCGTTATCGTAGTGCCGGCTCTTGTTTCAATACCACATGTCATGATCGATCTTACACAGGTTTTATATATTTATATTTTATTTTCGATCAAATATTTGTTTCTCCCCACAATAGTTTCTTCTAACTGTAATAAGTATTTTTTATGAACCTACTCACGAATTAATAATAAAATATTCGTCTAGTTTTTATGTTCCGATTATACAAAATCTTTTTTCTTTTCATAACCATCCGTTTGTTATGATACGTTTATATGTTCGTTACAATGTTTTTTTTTTAATAATCCGTCATTATGATTCGTTTTTATGTTGCGTTTTGTTTTTTAATATTAGAATTTTATGATTCGTCGGATGTCTGTTTGTATGATTCCATTCTTTTTATCCTCTGTATGTAAAGTTTCATTTATGTGTTGTGTTTTTCGTCCATTGTTACGTTTTTAATATCCGTTTATTATGGTCACTTGTTGATATTTTCTATGAATCGTCTTAACCCACTTCTTATATTCCGATTTTACGAAATCTTTTTTCTTTTCATAACCATCCGTTTGTTATGATACGTTTATATGTTCGTTACAATGTTTTTTAATATTCCGTCATTACGATTCGTTTACATGTTGCATTTTGTTTTTTAATATTCGAATTTTATGATTCGTCTTATGTCCGTTTGTATGATTCTATTTTTTTTTATCCTCCGTATGTAAATTTTCGTTTATGTGTTCTGTTTTTCGTCCATTGTTCCGGACAAGAACACTTTTTTTATGATGCGGCTCAGTTGTCTTCGCTGGTGAGGCAGAGATCGCCACCAGAATTCACTGCGTAGCTCGTAGTCCGTGGATATGCCAGAACTCAAACGCCGAGGTAGTGCTTTATCGTATAAAAATCCGAAGAAAAAATCTGAAGCGAAGTCCAAGTCAGAAGGCAGAGGTCAGAAAATAAAAGGCAGCGAGAAGATTGTCCAAAAGCGTTTCCAGTACCACACGAGTTGCGTAACAAGGTACTTGCCTTCTTTCAATGCGTTTATTTATACCAATTTGGGAATTGCGCAAGGTTGCGTCATAGCATGTTACGTAAGCCAATGAGATTGCCGGATTCCGGGAAGGCGCAGCAGCGCTCCCGGCGGCTGAGTAGTGAACTAGGTCATTCGCGGTTACGCAATTTCACCGCGAGGCAGATTCCATACAACAGATACATATTAATTTATTAAAAATGCATTGTAGCCCCCCAGGGGTCTAAATTGTGTTATTTTATAATACCAGACCTAGCAGATGATAATAACACAATTGTTTGGACAGGCTGGGTCATACAAGGCCCAAAATATTAAAATTAAATTTGCCAAAAAAGGCTCAAATTTTCAAAAATTCGTAAAAAATCAAAAACAGTATTTTTACAAGTTTTGCTATGACAAAGATAGATTGCGCATGCAAGCGCTCATTTTAACAGTAATTCCAAATATGTCAGGTAAATATTTATTGAGTTATAGGCATTTAAAAAGCCCCAAAAACCAATTTTTTATTCCACTCTCAGGCGCGCCTATATCATTTCACATATATAAAAATATATTCTCCAGATAGGCATTCAGAAAAGGAATGCAATGGCACTACATCAGTAGGATTCCGTCCACGGTAGTCGCTCCAGTCGTCGATTAAAAATTCTACTTTTTTAATATTCTTCACGGCGAGCTTGCCGTGACGTGGGCCTCGAACGGAGCGACCCCGGCAGACGTACCGTTTCCAAATTGAGAAAATACAAAATTTTCTCACGGTCTTCCAGTACTAATTTATTTCATGATGAACCATCTCCATGATGGCGCCCGGTTCAGGCCTTCAAGCCCCCGTGGAGGGTAATCCTATACGCATCTCAGACGGGGGCTCGGAATTTCAGTACTAGGCGTTAGAAGTTATAGCCGGTCTAATCTCTCATATTCAAAAATATTTATTTGCCCTTCGGCGGATTCTACGGCGGAAAAAGAAAGAGACGAGGCCCTCTTCAGCGGGACTCGTCTCCCGTGTTGGCGGATATTGCGCGCCACACTCATGCCCATTTAGTGTTGGCGAACATCGCGGGTACCGTGTGCCACACACATGCTTTATTTGGGGCGTTACATTGCGGAAGAATCCCTTCGGCTCAAACTTCTAACCTCTTTCCACGCACCAGCAGGTGCCCAATAAAAATTCTTTATTTCCATTTTATTCATAAAAATTCTAATTGATTTTCTCACAAGAGATACAACATAATGCACATGACAATATTGCATACAAAAGGGTGCCGAAGCGCTGCTTCTCACAAGGCATCAACATATTTTTAAAACATTTTCATAACATATACAAATTTCACACACATTTGTATCGACACTTGTGGCTGGAAACAACATCGGTGGCCAAGCCAGACATCACATTCTCATATTCATTTAATAAAGGGCCCTCGTCAGGGCTAGTGTCTGGACGATGTTGTTCTCCAGCTAGTTGGAAGCAGCGTGCGCGGGCGGCCCCCCTCCAGTCGCGGCAACGGCCGCTGGGCGCTGACTTGCGCGCGCTCCAATCGGCAATCCAATTTCCAGTGGTGGCATACACACCTCGTCTCCATGCAATTTTCTGTATGTAGCGGCTGATTTGTTTGGCCACGCGCTGCTCATATTTGTCAAATTATGTTTTCATTTTTTTTACATGGCTCAACCCTGTCCGTTCCATCCATTGTTATGTTTTTAATATCCGTTTATTAGGGTCATTTGTTGATATTTTCTATGAATCGTCTTAACCCCCTTCTTATATTCCGATTTTACGAAATCTTTTTTCTTTTCATAACCATCCGTTTGTCATGATACGTTTATATGTTTGTTACAATGTTTTTTTTTAATATTCCGTCATTATGATTCATTTTTATGTTGCGTTTTGTTTTTTAATATTCGTATTTTATGATTCGTCGTATTTCCGTTTGTATGATTCTATTTTTTTTACCCTCCGTATGTAAAGTTTCGTTTATGTGTTGCATTTTTCGTCCATTGTTACGTTTTTAATATCCGTTTATTAGGGTCAATTGTTTATATTTTCTATGAATCGTCTTGACACAGTTCTTATATTCCGATTATACGTTTTCTTTTTTCTTTTCACAACCATCCGTTAGTTTTTTTAATATCCTGTCGTTATTATTCATTGTTTTCCATTTTATTTCGTTATTATGTTTTTAAATATTCGATTTTTATGAATAGTTTTTCCACCGTTTTTATGCTTCGGTGTTATGATATTGTTTTATTTAATAACTTATTTACCTGTTTGTATGTTCCGTTCTGGTCGTTTATTGTTATGTTTTTATTTTCGTTTTTTATGGCCGGTTTTTGATGTTTTATATAATTCGTTTTTCTCCTAATTTTTTCTTCCCTTTTTAACGATTTGTTTTTATCTTCCGTTTATTTTAAAATCTTTATATGTTCCGTGTTTATATTTTTTTTACTATCCTTTTTTTTTCTTTCTTATATTAATACGTTTCGTTGTGATATTTGTCATACATATGTTTTTTTAATCTTTTTTTTCTGTTTAATGTTCCATTTTTATGATACGTTTATATGTTCGGTTTAATGATTCGCTTTTCTCTTTCATATTTCGTTTTTAACTGCCGCCATGTCTCTTATCGCTTTAGTTTTATGGTCCGTTTTTTAAGTTTTCCGTTCTTAGGTACCCATTTTTATTTATTGCTTTCGATTTTGTGGTCCGTTTTTATCTATCGTTTTTTACATAAAACTTTTTTTTATTTTTTGTGTTATGAATCGTTTGTTTATTTTCTTAATCGTGAAAAACACGGATTAGGCCTACAGGGGATACCATATAAAAAAAAACGAGCCTTGCATTTTACCTCAAGGGTGGTGGGGAAATGAATGCTTTAGTACCTATAGGCTTAACATGAAAATGAATAGTTTTGTAGAATATATTTCAATCTATATGTTTATACAAGCAAACAATGTTGTAACACATATGAAAATAAAAACACACCTGCTTAGTTCTACTTGTTTAATTTTTGTGAGACGCGTTTCATCTTATGACTTATAATCTACCTACCTTTCCTATGATTGCGTTAAAAACGCACCAAGTAATGCTCACCTTGCCATTATCGAGAAAGAATAATAAAGTGGCGAAGTCGTATAAAGTAGCGAGATGTACAGATTGTTTGAAAATACTTCTAGATAATATTTAATGTGTAGAAATGTGAAACACATAATTTATTATTTAGGTCGCTTACAACAATAATGCATTTAATATTTATACAGGTTTAATAATTTGTATACGTATTTTAAAATAGTCTGTGAATCTCGTTACCTACTATTTGATGCAAGCCTTTCTATCCACTTGCATCAGACACTAAAGTCGGCACAGCGGCCACTATCTGCCATGTAGGTGACAATACAGCCGCCCGCTTGGTCTTGCAAGTTTTACATGATTTTCGTACAATTACAAAAACCTATTTGAGTTTTTAAAATTATATGGCTGTTCATTCAATGGTTTTCATATAAAAAGGTGTCTAATGTAAAATAGTTACATTGATAACGCCCTCATAAGGTCAAACGCATCTCACAAAAATTTAACAAGTAAAACTAAAAAACAAGTGCATTTTTATTTTCATTTGTGTAATTATGATTTTTTACAATTTACCTCTGAAACAACAACAAAAAATATTTTTGTTATAATTACTTTAATTTTAATTTATTTATGTGTATGAATAAATTTATCTAAAAGGAGGAAACTGAAAAGGTTGGTCATACTATAACACATATATTCCAAATCAAACAACATATTAAGTGAAATGCTTTATCTTTTATTATGTATTTTCCGAAAGTGATAAAATAATATAAATTGTGTGATGTTTAAAACAATTAAAATTTCATCAATCGTAACCAACAGTGAAAAACGGGCAATAATGCGTAAGTGCGAAATTTTGCATGCACCCTGCATCCCCACGCTATATTGCGCCGACCACAGAAGTTTGTTCTGTGGCGCTGACAGCGCCGACATACCGCAACGTCCGCAACGGAAGGTATATATCTATTTTCTATGGCGGAAGGCTACAATATTTCTTTCCATAATATTATCAAACGCACATTATCATTATCTAGTATAAATGGCACGCAATTCTATATGTGTCACGTGATATAAACACGACATCAAAAGCTAGGGTAAAATATGCATTCATTCGTGTTCGCGCGTCGCGCCCGCCACAACCGGTGCTCGCGGCGACACGTCAAGGACGACTGATCGCCCTGATCAGAGTATCGGAGATCGGAGCTCAGAGCTCCCCGCTCGTGATCGATGGGTCCGCTCTGTACTAAAGAGCACTCGCCGCACGCGAACACATTGTAGTGTTCAAATTGGTGAACGTGTGCGTGTTGAAGTCTTCATTCTGAAATGAAGTTTTTCCCTTCGCTACTGTACAATGAAAACATAGGCGGTGTAGATCTATTAGATCAGATGATTTCAATTTACATCATTTACATAAAATCAATAAAATGGACCCTGTGACTAATATTTCATGCTGTAGATTTGGCAGTAGTAAATAGTTGGTTCGAATATAGACGCGATTGCAAAAAATTGATAGTTCCACGGAAGGGTCAAACGGATTTACTAACTTTCCGGACGAGCCTGGCAGAATCATTAGTAAAGGCGGGTAAAAATAAACATTCAAAAGAAAGCCCGGACGTCCAAGTGTGTTCTACATCCAAAGCAAAAAAGTTAGTGAAGAAGTTCGGCCCAATGCAGACGTTCAATATGATATAGTTGATCATATGCCACACCTTGACCAAAACAAAGATGGAAAGCGATGTAAAAAAAACTCGAGCAATCTAAAACTCTTTTTTGTGATAAATGCAATGATCATTTATATATAAGAAAAGGACAGGAATTGCTTTGTATCCTATCATAGAAATACTTAAAATGAATATTATTTTCCTAAAAATATTTATGTTTGCCATTGTTTATAGAAATTTCAGTATTATCATAATTATTTATAACCCTGTTGTGGCAAATTTTCTTTTAAAAACCTATGCAACGAGATTTTCAGTCATCTATGTATGTTGAGATATGTTAGACATAGTTACACACATGTTCAATTTCCTAATAAAAAATACTTTAAAAATATTCATTTTTGTTTTTATTAAAACCCCCAAGAGGCCTAAATCCATTCTTAAATCAATTTTTTTCTCCCTTAACATTAATTTAGGTCTGAAAGGATTAAATTATTAATACCTATACATAAATATGTTTAACTTATTGTGTTAAAAACAATTAATATGCTGTAGCAAAGATCCTTACCTTACTTTTTATTTGGGAGTAGTGTTTTATATTATGAACTTTAAAACACATATTTTGTGTAATTATGTTTTTATATATGTACTATAATAATATACATTTTATATATCAATACCAAATGTTAAAATGATTAACTAAATAAAACATTGTAGTACAATGGTTTTATTTAGTGGTTGTGTTTATAAGATAAATAAAGAAAAACTATTCAAACATTAACAATCTTTAATAAAATATATTTATATTAAAATGACAGTTAAGTATAGTCCGTCCAACTTATCTGGAGAATGAACGAGGGCACCCCAATCGGTACAGTGTTGCCCAAAATTAAAAATTATCTAATATTTTGGGAATTTTTTCTTGATAAAGATTTAAGCAGTATGTGATGCGAGACAAAAACATGAAATGCACACCAACACATATATAAATTTATCAAATATACACGTCGAGTGTCGCAAAATGGCATTTATTTAAAAATCAAAGAAAAATATCATAATTTTCAGCAAAAAAAACACAAACAATAACAATATTTTGTTCGGTCTTTCATACCTAAGGATCATGACCTTAATAACATCTGATGAAAAAAGTGTGAAAATGATGATTACTTCCATCTTGTTTGAAATGCGTACATAGTTATTTTTACTATTACATTACATTCTGGTGCAGGAAATGAGATTACAGCAGCGAAAAATAAATAGGTTTGATTTTAAGTGTTCGTAAATAAGTGGTTAGGTTAAGACAGATTGAAGTGTTTACAAGATTTAATTTGTTTCCCACCTTTTGATTTTGAAATGGACTTATTATTCTGAATATGTAGAATATTCAGAATAATATGATTTTTTTAATACTACCTACCCTTTGAAAATGTTCTCAGGTTTTCATGGCCGTTCAGAATCTTCTGTATATAGTTTTCTGGGATATTCTGCCGTGTATATGTGACCTCTCTATGTTTTGGATTGCGGGGTCCATCCCTGATTCGAAACGTTGGCTAGAGAGGTCACATATACACGGTAGAATATCCCAGAAAACTATACACAGAAGTTACCTACCCTTTATTCAAAAAGTAAACAGTACTCAGTGCAAAGTGGCGTTTGACATCAATATAGTTAATAATTACACTTTTATTTAATTCATTTGATGAAAGCATCTTAGTTAAAAAAAACATAATAATTATTAGGTATCAATCTATTTCGCATGTAAGAAAATAAATATTGCGGTAAAATATATGTGTAACGTTCTCATTCTTTAAACTAAGGAGGAGACGATATAGGAAATTGAGGATCCAGATAAAGTTAGTCTTTCACTTGAAGATTATTTATTGACTTATAACAATGAGTTTATATCGTGGCCAGGATGGGGCGTCCTTTTTTATCCCCATTCACTCTCTCATTATTTCCCGTCTCTTTCATACATTCCGACAGACGTTCATCTAGATACATTACAGTATGTATTTGGTTTACAATAATAATGCATATTTAGGTATTTATTTTTATTGATTGGTTTCAGTAATAAATTTATTAAATAATGTACATTATTACGGCAAACATAAAACAGGGATTGCTTTAAAAATGTGTTATAGAATGATAAACTTATAAGAGCTGGATCGCAGCAGTAAAAGAATCTTAAAAAAATTAAATAATTGTTCATAATCAATGAGCGATTTTATGGAACACAGAACCCTGGACCGGTAGGCGGCTGTGCTGGTATGCCCCTAGCGATGAGGCGGCAGGTATGTTCTTCAATTCTATGCCGAGCCTCGTACACGTCGCTTACAGTCTCTGCTGACCATAATTTCTCAGCCGCAGCACTCGCCCGAGGAAATATTCTGCATAAAGATGACAAAAAATTAACTATTAGTTTTAAAAAGTTTGTAAGTACAGTAGAAATCGTCTGATATGGAAATATGACTGGGAAATATTTGTTCACGCTAACCGAATTTTCAATTTAAAACTAAAGCATAGAATGTTAAAATGTTATGTATGGTCGGCCTTGCTGTATGGATGTGAGACATGGACTTTGAAAGTAAATATCATGAACAGGTTGCAGGCTTTTGAAATGTAACTTCACTGGAGAATGCTCAAAGTCCCATGGACCCACATGATCACCGACACAGAAATCCTCTCATTAGTAAAAGTCAGGAAAATTTCATATCTGGGTCACATACTGCGAGGGGAGAAATATCACTTGCTACAACTAATATTAAAAGGCAAGATAGAGAGGCTGGTAGGAGACAGATGTCTTGGCTGCGAAACATACGAGAGTGGACCGGTATAAGAAGCGCGGAGGAACTATTCCGGGCAGCGCAGGACAGAGAGACTTTCACTATAACTGTTCAACGAGAATATATTTTCAATATGTATGTTAAAATTTTTAGAAACAAAAATTACTGGATTGTATCCCCAGGGGGACTATCATTAATTAAAATGAATCATAGATGTTTCATAGAAACAAAGCTATTTATATGGGAAAGTATGTATCGAAGTCTTTTTTGGGTGCTACAGGGTTAATGACCTATTTTTGAGGCTGGCTTTAGTGATCACTTTATACAATGAAATTTTCACCGATTTCACCCAAGATCAACAATCGAAAGGTAATTTTTAGGAATTTTGCCTGAGATACTGTTTTTGTGATGAAAACTTACCTCGATAATACATTATTATCGTCCACAACCTCAGTCCACATGCATGCTTCTCCTCCAAGAACAAGTTTCTTCTGAGAGTCTGTAGCAATGAAGTCGCGCGGATCACAGTTGTAAAACTTTTGCCAGTCTCCACCGGTGGATAGGTGATCCAAATACCAACAAGTACTGAGGAGTGCAGGATATCCACTTGCAGTGATCTATAAAAAAGAATTGTATATTTAAACATATTAGAGATATCAGTTTTAATAATATATTGTATTTTATAACAAGTCAATCGATTCACTGACAGATGTTCCTTCAAGATTTTGTTTTAATGAAGATGTTGTTTTAAGTCATGCGCTCTTGTAAAGTTTGAAATAATCACTAACGCCCTTTTGGCTTTCTATCCTCGATATATCTTAATGACCTTAATGACCATCAATATGATAGGTTTACCACTGACTTCATGGGATTCCACGCCATTCATTAAATCATCACACAGCAGAGATAGACTAAAAAGATCTTTAAACACGGTTAGTTTCTCATGAAAATCAAAGCATTACTTGAAATGAATTTATTTAATGTATAAATCACGTAAATAATCTACGTATATATATATATATATAAAAATAAAAATGTAAATGATCATTTGTACAAAATCGCTAATCTCTGAAAGTTCTTTACCAATTGCTTTGAAATTTTGGCACAACGTTGCATTCGAATACGAGGATGTTTTTGTATATGTATTTACTTATTTTTATATACCTTCTATTTATTTATATAAATAAAAATGTAAATGTTTGATTCTCCAAAATCTTGAATCTCCAAAAGTTCTTCAACTATTGATGCTTTGAAATTTTGACACAACGTTCCATTCGAATTCGCACAAATTATTTGAAAAAAAAAGGCAACAATAAATGGATTTTATTATTAAACTGTAGGTACATGTTGAAATTCCACGTTTTTTTGTGTTCCATTGTGTGAAATTCCAGAAATTTTGTGCTAGCATGCTTTACATTTTTAGTGCTAGCGATGCATGTGAGCAGTCCTAATATTAAATATGTAACACAACAAAAGAAAGTGCAATTGGATTGCTCATGTTAATGATATATGTTTGTAGCATGAAACCCAAACCCCAAAATATATTATATTTAATTTTCAACACTTTTCATGACAGTAGAGAACGGTGCACTTTATCTAGAACGGATCTTATACAGTTTAGTAATTAGGACAGTATTGTTGAGAATGTTACATAATGAATCTTACATTTTGTAAAAGTTCTCTTTGGTTTCCCGTCCAAACGTGCACCACTGTTCCCTTGGGGAGCCTCACTCCATTCAGGTACACCTCCTGCCACACAACGGATTTGGAGTTAAGTTGTTCCACAATGTCAACAATTTTCTGAATGTATAACTCCTCCAGGCCTGCGTAGTCTACTATATTATTATTATTCATAAATTCGGTTATATTTGGATTGCTCTGCCTGAAATATAGTGTTACATATAATATTAAACAATAATTAAAACATAGTTAAATATTGTGATTGCCATAATCAAATATTCGGGGAGAAACAATATTGAAATATATTTAAATAGTGAGTTTATTATGTAGTACAGCTCGAGTTTAAGGTGTACTCAATAAAGTAACAAAAATATTTCATAAAAATATACATAGCTTACCAACACTCAAAATCAACTTCGTCTCCACCAAGATGAATGTAGTTATCATAGAAAATTGTGTTAACTTCTTTAAGAAGATCTTTCATAAAGCTATACACAAATTCCTCTGCAGGATTTATGGGGCCCAGGTCGCCGTTAGGTGTATTATCTGATCCATAGCACTGTGTCAGGAGTTTGGGGTAGGCTTCACCCCAGGACCTTGTGTGTCCTAAAAATAATATTAAAACCTTTTTCTAATTCGTAATTAAAAATATGGCTCATTTAATTTGTAGCGGCGCCCAGCTGGCCCGCGCCATTTACCTACCTGTCTACTAGCGGGGACCCTTTTTTATTAGGTTAGCATAAACAACGTCTACGGCGAAGACATCACCGGTTACGTAAACAAATGTGAACAAACGGAATCGGTTTAGATGATGCCGTGCACTGGCGTGCACCAGTCTGGATTCGTCTCAAGTACCGCCCGATCGTTGTTTATAAAACCTTTTGGTCCGGGTCTCATATCTGTGGTACATTTCTCATTGTCCGATCTTTTTTGTACGTTCGACTTTTTACTATTATTTTTGTGATTGATAATTAACTTATGTACACACTGTAACCTGTATATTTTATTTGCTCCCGGAGCCTAACTCCGGTCGAGTAAACATTAAATACCAATCGCTCTTTCATTCCATCGACTTACGAACCTTCCCAACAATTTTTTTTTTTTTACTTGAGTAAAAAAAAAAATTCAAAATAAAATCTATACTATAAAAGCTACGTTTTCATGGAGGTCTAAACAAAGACTGCAGAGTCGTTACATAATGATAAAAAATCAACAAAAAAATCGCAGCAAATTAACAAGAGCTACGAGAGGAAGAGAGAGATAGAAGAGACTGTCATTCAGGAAGAAATCTAAATTTCAAAATGCTGTGATGTGTGCAGTAAAGATTTTTTTTTTTTTTTTATTTATTTACGCTTCAACAGGCCAGGATGCCCAATTACAGAAGCGAAGTACATCACAAAACACCCAGGTTTGAGTAAATCACATACATTAAATTGTGACCTCACCGGGAATAGAATCCGGAACCCTCAGTGTGGGAAGCCAGTGTCATACCCACAGCGCTACGAGGGCCGCCCTACTGAAATGGTGGAGTAAATAAGAAAGAAACAAAAAATATCTAAATTTAAAACATAAAACAATGAAAGTTTAGTAAATACATGTGTTGTGTTGTGTAAATTTTAGATACGTTATAATTTTTTTGGTTTGAATTTTCTGCGATGTTGTGCAGTATGTGTACAACCTTTTTGTCTGATGTTTCAGATCCCATTGCAGGACAACATATCAGCCCTGACAATGAACCATGGGTGCAAATGGATCCGAAATGTCGGCCAGAAAGATCGTATAGACATGGTAGAATATCCATAACATTTTGAAAAACTGTAAATTCTAGAGAAAATTGTTAAATTTAAAATTGACGAATATTGTGTTATTCAATACATGTTATTATATACATTTATACATACACACGTACATTGTACAGTAAAACCTCGTTAATTCGAAATTCAAAGTACAAATAAAAATCGCAATACGATTTTCGAATTCGCCAAAAATCGTAAAACTCGTGAAAAACGTCTGTATTTCTGCATGTTTCAAGAAATCATTTTGAAAACGCAATATTTATTAAGCTAGTACGAAGACCGCGACATTAAATTAAAGTACCTGATATTGATAATTGTTGTTCTCACTCGCGAAAAAATCTAAATATTTTTTTAAAATTTCGTCAAATTTAAAAAAAAATCGAATTTTGTGAAATAAAATGTATTGATTTAAGCCGCAAGGGACTAAAAATTATTTCGAATTATTTATAAAAATCAAAAATCGCGATGCGATTGCGAAACTCGCCAAAATTCGTAAAACTCACGAAAAAACCCATTAATTTTGTGAAAAAGTCTGCATTTTTACATATTTCAAGAAATCATTTCGAAAACGCAATATATATCATGCTAATACAAATGCCGCCACATTTATATTACGAAATGGACATATCTGTTGTTCTCACTTGCGAAAAAAATATTTTTTCAATTTCGTCAAATTTAAAAAAAAATCGAATTATGTGAACTAAAACGCATTGATTTATGGCGCAAGAGGCTAAAAATTATTTCGAATTACGAGTTATCGGGGTTAATTTACTATGAAATTACCATTTTGGAACTTGTGAGTTTTAAAAATTTCGAATTATGGCAAATTTCGAATTATCGGGGTTCGAATTAACGGGGTTTTACTGTATATAAATTCGCACAATTTCTGCTATTGTGTGCGGGAAATTGTCAATAGATCGATACTGTAAATCTTACTTCAACCAGCGTGGTTAATTTGTACTGATTGTAATAATATGGCATTGTTCGGATACCTCCTTGGAATGCGCAGAAATAGAAAGGGTATAACAGAGCTAGTCCACAATACTATACAGGTAGATTCCCGTCTAAATTATGAGTCGAAAATGTCCAAGTAACAATGCCCTAATATCAATAATTATGGAGATAATCGGGATAAAATTTTCTATTTTTTCATTGTGGATTTAGACTTGTTTTGAATTTATAATTATAGAGATATTAAGAAGCCCCAGTACACGAATTTCGTATTTGCTCTCGATTTTGCTAAATTTATTAAATCATTTTGCAAAACCCATAGCTAAACAGGCTTATAATCAATTTTATTATGATAGATCCATTTACTCTTGAAGCATTTCCTCAAAAAAATATGAACAAATAAATTGTTATAACATCAATAAAATTATAACCCCGAAACATTATTTTAGTTTTCATGCAATAGAGTTATCTTTGGTACACTTAGTCTCGTATATTTTCAAATAAAGATCAAATATTTTATTAACAAATTGATTTATACAGTTTGAAGAAGTGGTGCTATTCAGACATTAATATTTTTCGACAAGTTGTTAAATATATCGTTTTAAAAAAGACAAAAATTAAACGTTCTGTTTCCTTTATTGTAGTATCCATAAAACCATTAAAATATCGATTATTTTAATTGAATTTTACATGCGTACTAAGAAAATTTCACTGTCATTAATATAAAACTATTCCAAAAATTATACCTCATACTCAAGAATTCGAATTAATCAAATCGTATAGACCTCGGCGCGCCGCGCGCCCGGCGGCAGCGAGCCCGCGCATTTCAGACTACACGATTTAATTAATTCGACTTTTTGAGTATGAGGTATAATTTTTTGAATATTTTTATATTAACGACAGTGAAATTTTCTTAGTACGCTTGTAAAATTTAATGAAAACAATCAATGTTTTAATGGTTTTATGGATTCTGCAATATAGGAAAAAAAACGTTTAATTTTTGTCTTTTTTAAAACGATATACTTAACAACTTGTCGAAAAATATGAATGTCTGAATTGAATAGCACCACTTCTTTTTCGTACTTTATACAATCAATTTGTAAATAAAATTATATGGTCTTTATTTGAAAATATACGAGATTAGTGTACCAAAGATAACTCTATTGCATGAAAACTAAAATAGTGTTTCGGGGTTATAATTTTTTTGATGTTATAACAATATATTTGTTCATATTTTTTTAAGGAAATGCTTCAAGAGTAAATGGATCTATCGTAATAAAATTGATTAAAAGCCTGTTTAGCTATGGGTTTTGCAAAATGATTTAATAAGTTTACGTTAAATTTAGCAAAATCGAGAGCAAATACGAAAATCGTGTACTGGGGCCTCAACAAAAGTGAGTAAAACTCATTGTAAAAAGTCTATTTTGTTTGCAATTGTCTTCAACTCTCATGGGTTACTTCCATCATAAAACAATGAACTTCATGAGATTATTCTGTGGATAATTTTATAGAATATTATTATTTTATTTTTGTTTCACCTTTTACAATATCAAAAGAAAAAAAAGATTTTGTTAATCCTAAAAAAAATATATTTGAATTTTTATTGGAAAGAAAAGGTACAGCAGAAGTAACCTTTTACACTCCTGTATCTTTTTCGCCCTATATTATTTGCTTGTAAGCCATAGAATATTTTGAGGCCGTAAACAATCTAAAAAAAATAGTCTAGGCATTGCGAGTTCTATAATATGTTCAATTGATTAAAAATTTTGATTGACCATGCATAATTAAAAAGCTCACATCTCTCTATTGGTTGGCAGTAGGCAACATGCAAGTTTCAATATTTTCGACTTATAATTTATGCAGGAATCTAATTGTAAGATATTGTAGACTAGCTCTTTAACACTGTTTAACAAATTAGCACTTTTGTTTAGGACTTTTGCGAATTACAATCCGATAATTTGATTGATTCAATTGGTTCGCACAGTAAAATTAATTTTGGTACCTTGAGTTTTGAATTAATCGTGTTTTGGATAATTCGATTTTTTAGCCCGTTGAATTAAAGAGGTTTTACTATATCACACAATAGTCACCTGGGGTATCAAATTCTGGCATCACTCGGATTCCTCTCTCTCTAGCATACTCAATTATTTGTGTGACTTCCTCCGGTGAGTAAACTAAGCGAGGATGATAAGCCCCCTTTTCACTGAAATGTTAATAAAAGCAAGAACGTTAATTCTAGCATTAAATAAATAAAACACTAATATAATCAATGTACTAAGAATAGCACTTATATAGATAGCTTCATTAATTTCTAATAACACTCTCTACTATTTGTCGTAGAATCATTGACAATTTATTATTTACTTAAGATATGATAT
>JADDOH010019232.1:0-24020 GCA_016648135.1 Agrypnia vestita
CGCACGCCAATTTATGTTGGGCAGGCAATAGTATTCTACCCGTCCTAAGGTAATAATCAGTGATGCAACAAATACGAATATGCATATTCGTATTTGCCGAATAGTAGGTGTTTACCGAATATTCGTATTCGCCGAATATCATCACGAATATTAAAAACAGACTATTTACAACTGAACGCAACGCAAATTACGGTTTGGCTGTGCACCGTGTATCCGAACACACCTACGCACTCTATGGTTACCCTAACATTGAATGAATGGATTTGTTGAGTTCTCAAATTGTTAATTGTTATTTATTTCGTTGGGTTATTAATAAGTTTAGGTGCTCATTTCATGTAGTTTTTGTTTTGTAATACGTATTGTTCGTTCCATTTTATTTTCGCTGTGCGTAAAAGTGTTAACACTTTAACAAATTAAATCTAATAACAGGGCCTCTCGTAAGCGTGAAAAAAGTGATATTTATTTTCGACTGCTGGGAATGTACAAACGGGTAAAAGAAATGTGCTTTTTGAAAAAAAATTTGCCGGTGGTAAATTTTTATTATTAAATCTCTCAGTAAGTGGTAAAAGAACACTGGTGTATTATTTACTACCTTGTTGAATTATTCGTATTCGCCGAATAGTAGGTTTGATTTTCTTATTCGTATTCGTGAAAGTAGTATTCGTCACTAATATTTTTAATGGTCAGGCTAGTTCAGAATATTTTGAGTGTGTTCAAATTTTTCTAAGAACGCAGTACTGGATTTTTATCCCAGGGGACATCATTAAACAAGATACATTATAGCATTTTTACAAAGTTATGAAGACATGCAATATCAAAGTTTGAATTTTTTCAATGTTTGACTTATTTTTTTTGCAAATAGTTGAACTATCATTACAGTAACTTAAAGCAATTATGAAAAATTCATTCACTTCTATACAACTCAAATAAAATGATAAAAACCCTGTAAAAAATTTCAATATTTGCAAGGTTTTTATTATCTAATTTGACTTGAATTCTTTAAATCGATAAAAGTTACTACAATGATAATTCACCTGTTAAGTTCAGTTTTTGCTACTAGTTGTGAGATACTCTATAGAGAAAAGTTCTTCTTTAAAATGTTTTGAGCAAATGCAACTCTGTAAATTTTTTTCCAAGTTCTATTGATTGCAGCTTCCGACGGCACTATTTAATTTGGATCCTTTGGAAAACCGAGAAACAAGATAATGTTAACTACTATGTTTTTGCTACTAGCTACTAGACACCGTGTATATAGAGCGCACTCTATGTTAAGTCTGCACTGCGTTTCTTTGCTATGAGCATTTAAGCTGACAAAGAAATTTACATTTAAAAATGTCTTTAACGCTTTTGACATTAAATTATCGATATTATTATATTGTTTAGGGAAGTGTTATGCAGTATACCCCTGCAGTAAAGTTTAAAAAAACTTAATTTATTTTAATTTTTATTGATTCATGTCACTAAAATATCAAAAAAGTATTTACAAAGTAAAAACATGCATTTATGCACAAAAAATAAAAATATACTAATTTTCCCTAAAAAAATTTAGTTAACAACCATTTTTTCGCTTCTGGAACACAGTTTTAATAGAATAACACCTTTTAAAATTGGTGAAACACGAACATCAAACAACCCTTCAAATGCTATCCGTTTTTACCATCCATTATCCAAAATTACAAAATACCTGGAATGTTAATTAATAATACAAAACATGGTATGTACCATTTAAAATTATATAAAAATAATATATAAGTGCATATTATAATAATCTTCAAGTAAAAACAAATATATGACAGTACTTCCAGAGTAAAATTTATATTAATCATAAATATTCCAATCAAATTAAAAGGCGTGTTAATTTCAGAGTGATGGCATGAACATGTTAATATTGAAGATGTTCTTCCCATTAGTAACTGATTTGATTTTTATGGAAAAGTGTAATTAACATGTTCATCCCTATGATTTGAACATGTTCTAATCATTTTTAAGTTCTGAACTTATTTCCAATGGAAAGATCGTACAATATTTAGTTTAGACGGCTTATTAACTCATTTTTGACAAAAATGTTAGTTAACAACTTTTTGCCATGGGGTCTTATAATATCAGTGACATCTTGAGATGGATATAATAAGACTCCTGTCTTTCCACGTGATAAAACTATGGCGAATTATTTTCTCATTGGCAAAGAGGCTGTCTATACAGGTCGTGCAATATAATTTCTTAGCCAATTGTCGCACAGCGAATCCACCTATATAAGAAATTATTTGCTTTGAAATTTCTGTCAAATTTGTTATTAAGAGTTCTGAAAATTCCATATCTACATCATTTTTTGATTCGTATTCTATCAATTCAGGCCTATAATTTTCAGTTGTGCTATTAATTTTTGTTACTGCTCAAGAGCAATTCGTTATCTGTATATTTTCAAGAGGTATACAATCACCGCTGAAGAAATCTCTTAATTCTTGGTGCATTTCCCTAATTTGCCCTTTGAGCAGATTTAACATCATTAACAAAAAATATGCTAATAAGCATTGTGCATAAAATTCCGTTTCGTGAACATTTACCTTAATATTAGAGTAATTGCCTGTACAAACCCAAGTGAAAGCCAATATTTGTCCTAACAACTATGTTATAATGCCAGCAGTTAAGCTGTCGCCGATTGTTTGCTGCTAGGCATCTATATTATAATTACGCCAACCAATGTCATTTCTGCATTTGGATGATGATTTCTATTTGTATACAATAATTTTGCCACGTTGCTTATCTGGTCCTGTGGCGCAACGAATACCACGTCTGACTGCGGATCAGAAGATGCCAGGTTCGAATCCTGGCAGGAGAATTTTTTTTTATGGTCGAGAATATTTTTTTGTTGAAATTTTAATTACATTTTTGGTTTTGAACATCCATTTTATTATAATTACGCCAACCAATGTCGTACGTTTCTGCATTTGGATGATGATTTCTATTTGTATACAATAATTTCGCCACGTTGCTTATCGGGTCCGGTGGCGCAACGAATACCACGTCTGACTGCGGATCAGAAGATGCCAGGTTCGAATCCTGGCAGGAAAATATTTTTTACGGTCGAGAATTTTTTTTTTATTGAAATTTTAATTACTTTTTGGTTTTGAACATTCATTTTTTATATTAATTTTTTTATGTAATAAACCAAATTAAACAAAGAATATTAATTACCCTATTACGCCATCTTAAACAAAGATTACTTTTTTATAATTTTGTATAAAAGTAATCAACACTGCGAGAAGAGAAGAGAGTAGGTACCTACCTATCGAACTATGGTTTATTCCGCCCTGACTTATTAATCGGTTAGAAATTTTGAATAAATACTTTGTCTTAATTATATCTAAACTACCCGTACTTAAAAGTGGAAATTTACCAGATACAATTGACCGCGAAGCGGCTGACGTAGGCATAGGCATTTGCTGCACAGCAAACACAATTGGCCGCGCAGCGGCTATCGCTGGACGCGGAGCGGCTATCATTGGCCGCGATGCGGCCACAATTGCCGCCCGCAGGGCCTAGTAGTAAGTAATCGGCGAAGCCGATGCTTTCCTGCTGGTAAGACATTAAATAATGTCTAAATGTATTTAAAGATTAAGCTGTACACCTCGTTTTGTTATACAATTTCTTAATTTTATACAATTTCTTTTTTATACAATTTCTTAATTTTATGAAACTTGCAGTGGTACAGTTGTTGACATTTTTGTGTAATCAGTGCAAAACTTCAGAGGAGATAGTATGTTTGCGTGACACAACTTTTATAATTATGTATCATCACTGTTGGCTCTATAAATCCTGGTGGGTCTTGGCCTCCTCAAGAGTTTTTCTTCACTCATCTCGGTCTTTTGCTAGCTCTCTCCAGTTCTGAATCTCCTTTGGCAGGTGTCTTTTAAAACATTGTCGCTCCATCTTGGTTTTGGTCTTCCTGAGCGCCTTCTTTTTGGACAGCAGTCTTTATTTTATCTGATTTTGGAGACGGAAATAACAGCGATTTGTGCTCACTATGCCTTTCAAGATCTCTTCTGTAGTGTTTCATACAGTCCACTTTTTCTTCAAACTGTTGTCAGTAAATGAGGCGATTCTACTCTTCGCGAACTGATGCAACAATCCCTATTACTAGCCCTTAACAATGCCTTAGCCCAGTAACAAATTTGAATTTAATATATTTATTTGGGCCATTATTTAACAAAATTACCTGATACCTTATATTTTATCCTTTTAGTTACACATTTTTTGTATATATATATTACGGGTCTGCCAAAGTCCCTGGAACTCAGATGTCATAATATCCAAACCTTCTTACCTACTATAGTGTACATGTACAGAAAATATTTCAGGTTTGATACTATAGCTCAAATATGGCGGCCGCTGGCTCCTACTCTAAGGCTCAAGGAGTAAATGAACGACAAGAAGTCAATATGCAGACCATTTAAAAAATGGCGGCGTTGCATTCGATTCGAATGCATGTTGAGTGGGTCCCGAGGGAGACGCACGCACCCCGCATGCCCTAGCTGCAGCTTTATTGATTACGTGGGCCGCTTGTTATTGCCCGGGAGCTGTGTCCGAATGTTGCATTATTTGTCACGTGGTGTGACTGTTCACACGGTAACCACGGTCGAAAGGAATTAGGGTTGGCGAACCTTTGGAGTTTTTTCTTCTCAGAAGTCGAAAATATTTGGATCCATTCATCTGTCTACTGTGATACATTGTAAGGTGCAAAATCATTGTAAGGTCCATTTTAAATGCTGATCATCAATAATCAAATATAAAATTTCTGTCTTTCCGTACGTCCGAATGTCCGTTAAGTCTGTAAATTGCTGGAATTAAAACATTAGATATTTAGAGTGTGGCACGCAATATGTTGCGCGGTCACGCAAGGCAAGTTGTTATTATTATTTCCTGTGACTTTTTAATCTTTTATTAATATATTCCAACACGCAGGGAGCGTGTACATTGATTGCGAACTTTTTATACACGTGATGAAAGAAAAATAAATGATTTTAATGAATAAAATAATACTATACAGTGTCTCTAAATAGTAGCGAAGATTTCGGGGTAGTCTGTTCATGAAATTTTGAAAAGAAAATATTTTTTACACTTTGAGTGAAATGTCGACAGTTACAGAGATAAGCGACATCAAAGTTTGCATTTTTTTTCAATATTTTTGACTCATTTTCAGTAAAATGTTGGACTATCACTAAAGTAACTTATAGAGGGTGTCTCATGCTGGTATCAAAAACATTACAGGTGGATTCCTGCCTTGATAGTGAGTCAAAAATGCTCAAGCAACCATGACCTCCTACTATCAATAGTTATGGAGATATGCAATATCAAAGTTTGCATTTTTTTAAAAATATATCTGACTTATTTTTTGCTAAAAATTTAATTATCATTACAGTAACTCATATCGATTATGACGAATTCGTTCGCTTTAGTACAAGTCGAATAAAAATATAAAATCCTCGCAAAAACTGAATATAGATGTTTTTTGCAAGGTTTTAATAATTTTATTTGAGTTGTAATGAAGCGAATGAGTTCTTCATAATCGATATGATGGTTCAACGTTTTGCAAAAAATAAGTTAGAAATATTGAAAAAATGCAAACTTTGTTATTGCATATCTCCTTAATTTTAGGTCATGGTTGCTTGAGCATTTTCGACTAATTACTGAGGCAGGAAGTTTTTGCTATTAGCACTAAGTCTCATAATACACCTTGTATAGAATATTACAAATTTATTCCCTTCGATACAAGTCCAACAAAATTATTAAAACCTTGCATAAATTTGGAAAATATTTTGTTAGGTTTTTTACTCTTCTTTTTTCTCGTATAAATTGCTTCGTTTTTGTGAGACTTCTATAATTTATTTAAATTAATAATTATCCCTCTGCGGACGAAATCAGGTTGAGTCCAGATCATCCTTTAAGTAACAATTCCATCGCACTACAGAACCTTGGTAACCGATGTGATGAGCAATTCCACGATAAAGGCAATAATTTGTCATTTATTATCTTTTTTCCGTTCCAGTTTTCGACTGCTGTTATCTTTCTAATCTGGCCGTGATCTGAATTTGAATTATAGCAACCATGATTGGATAATCGATACACTCAACGTACACTCACACTAGTGTTAGCTCGCTGCGACTGGACGATGCGTTGCGCCATTATTATCCTAGAAGAGTACCGCTGAAAGAAAATGGCATTCGCATTTAGGGCCTACAAAGTACATACTTGCAAAAGTTTAACGTATTGTGTTTAATTAAAAGTTTTTTTAACTTAGATTATGTGTTTTCAGAGGTTTCTCCCAGTAAAATTTGTCACGAAAACTGCGGTAGAAATAGCGCGGTAGATTTGCAGAAAAAACCATTTAAAATATTTTCATATTTAGCTTGTATTTTATTTTCACCTTTACCGATACCGCGATCGAAACCAGACGACTACATAAATTTTAAATCGTCTTCTTCTTCTTCCTCAGCCTTCATCTCGCCACTGCTGGATACAGGCCATTTCCATACCCTTCCATCCTTTTTTATTTATTTCTTCCCCCCTACAGCGGCTACATCGTCGGCCCATCTCTTTTGAGGTCTTCCGACGCCTCTTTTATTTTCCCAAGTCCAATTTCAGAACTCTGGGAGTCCGTCTTGTAGCATCCCGCCTTGCAACATGCCATTTCCATTGCCATTTAAGCTTCGTCACGCGATCCATGATATCCACTACTCTAGTTCTGCGCCTAATTTCATCATTTCTAATTCTATCTCTTAGGCTTACGCCATCTCTCCGTGAACCGTTGTGTGCATTTGAGCTTTTCTACAATTTTCTTTGTTCTGATTTTTTAACATCTTTAACACCTAGCAATTAGTAAGGATTTTTTATATTATTTATTTAACTGAATTTTTCAATATATTTTTTAGCTTGAAAGGTACACTCTGCGGGTGTGGTGTGGTATATACATACATGTGAGACATTAACATTTTTTTTTCAAATGTTTATTTAATTTCCCTCATTTGATGACAGTATTCCATCTTCATACAAGCTTAAACAGGTGTCTGGGATCGCTTTGACCTCCGTTGCAGTGGTACATTTCTTATCATTAAAACAATTGTAACGACCTGAAAAGGTGACAGACGGAGTACGCAAGGTCAGGAGAATACGGTGGGTGCTTACTTACATCCTAATTCTTATGGTGCCATCTGCTATCGGAGGTCGGCGATCATATTTGCTATTACGACTTTATTTACCGCGGAACAACTCAGTCGAGTTACACTTATACCAGTCCCTCAAGTTACACAGCCGTGAAATGCGGCGTCTTCATACGCTTCTTTTACCATATATTTTCCTGGTTCAGACTATATTTTGGTCCTCTCATAATATGTTCGAGATGCTCCAGCTTTCTTGTCTTGATAGTCCGCAGCATTTCTTGGTATTTTCCATGCACCGGAGGACTTCAACATTCGTCACTCTATACACCCAGGAAACTTTCAATATGCGTCTATAGAGAATCATCCTAATCAGTTTCCTTTAATTTAATTAACACATTGTTTGCGGGAGACGCTTAAACGCGTCTTTTGCATACTGTTGGTAGAAAGCGGGAGACGCTTAAAGGCGTCTATCTTTAGATGAGGGTATGGTGCCTTGGAGGGGCCAAACAGTTTTTCGAAGGAAAAAAGATGTTCTCTTACAGTTTGGAAATCGAAAAGAGAAGTGCCTTTAATTTCTACTATACATTCGGCAGAAATGTGAGAAAGTCACAACATAGATTGGAAATAAGAATCTGCGAAGGAGATGTTGTGTGTGCGCGGTCCACAAAGTACGTAGCGAAACCCGGTATATGCGTCAATTCTGTGATGTACCTTTACATAAAGAGAATTGTTCCAAACAATATTAGTGTTTATCGTTTTGTATTTTACAATATATATTTTATGTTGAACGTACATAAAAGGACTAAATCAACAATACGACAAAAGTGTAGTTTTTTCAAAATTTAAATTTTAAATTTCTAATTCAAAAGTTAAAAATATCTCAAATGTTATTCAACCAGATTTTTACACTAATAATAAATTTAAAAAATTCATATTAAATAATAAAGATAAGGATAATTTAAATAAAAAATCGGGTGTTTATAAATTAATTTGTAATGATAAATAAAGAGTAGCTTGTTGGTCTTGTGGTTAGGACACTCGCCTCGTGATCCAAAGGTCGCGGGTTCGAATCTCAGCCCAGACTAGCAAGTTAGTCCTATTTTCATAGCACAAGCGTTTAGCTTAGTTTGAAAATAGTAAGAATATTGATGTGACACGTATTCCGTGTTCGCATCTCTATTTAAAAAAAAATGATTGTGATTATTTTTATATAGGAAAAACGTGTAGAAATTCTGAAATTAGAGTTAAGGAACACATAAAGTGTTTAAATAGTAATAATTATTCTAAATTTACTAACCATCTTTTGGCTATGGATCATTCTTTTGATATTAATAAGGGTTTACAAATTTTACATACAAATTATACTGAATCACAATTTGATAAATTAGAAATTTTGGAAATAAGAAAGAGTGTAAATAGTAAATTGAATGTTATAAATAATCAGGTCCTTTTTGCAAATAGTTATCTTTTAAATTTATTTTCATGTTAAGTAGATACTTTATATTATCATTTTCCATATATAACTTTTAATAATATTTTGATCTATACTTCGATTTTTAAAATTTTATTTTTGTTATCCTGACGAAGAAGCCATTGGCTTCGAAACATGTTGAATTTTTTCAATAAATAAGTGGTGTTTACAAAGTTAATTTATATAAATTTAAATATAATAATAAATTGTCTATCCAAAAATATAAAAATTTGTGACCAGATCATAATAAAAGATTTCGAATAAGGTAAGATACTGACATTTTTATTTAAATTTGATCAATAGTTCAGAAGTTATTGCTATTTTACATGAAACGTTATTTCTCGCGCGAACCTGATAAAAGTTGCCCGCTTTCCGGCGCAAATTGATTAAAAGCTCCCCGCAAATACTGTGTTAATAGTAAAAGTAGACACTTGAAACTTGTGTCATGTACAGTAGTGATTTTTGTTTAGCAAGTTAGACTAAGAATTTGTATTTAACTATTATTTAAGTTTGGCTTAATAATATACTTTTTATATACAGGGTTATTTGTAAAACATTAATAACCTCTCAGGACTATATTCCTGCCTTAATTTCGAGTCGAAAATGTTCAAGCTATTATGACCTAATATCAATAGTTAAGGAGATATGCGACATCAAAGTTTGCATTATTTTTTCAATATTTCTGACTTATTTTTGGTAAAACGTTGGACTATCATTACAGTAACCCATATCGATTACGAAAAATTCATTCGCTTCAATACAAGTTAAATAAAATGATAAAAACTCTGGAAAAATTCCAATTGGAATGTTTTCCAATTGGAATTTGAAGGTTTTTATTTTTTTATTTGACTTGTATTAAAGGAAATGAATTTTTCATATTCAATATAAGTTACTGCAATGGTAGTCCAACCAATATGTCAGGAATATTGAAAAAAAAAATGCAAACTTTGATGTCGTATATCTCCTTAACTATTGATACATTTTCGACTCATAATCAAGGGAGGAATATAGTCCTGCGAGGTTATTAATGTTTTACAAATAACCCTGTATACATATTTCCAATAATATTTCCGCAATAGGACATTGTCCGAAATAAATTCTCTGAAGTATGTACGACAGATACAGTTGCAGTCAGTACACCCACGTCATTAGAGATCCTTCAGATTTGATAGCTATCTGGCCTATCTAATGGTTGGACGTTTTTTGACGTTTATTAAAGTAGACACGTCACGTCCGACGGGTGCGCGTGACGCTTTCGAGCTATAATTTAATACGTAATAATGTATCGTACATTATTAGGAATAGTAGAAATATTTACTCATACTATAGTACTAGCGATACGGCCCGGCTTCGCCCGATACAGTTTTGTTTTTATAGTGATTCACTATCAATACATAGTATAAGATTTCTCAATGATAGCAGACGTCCCTCAATGACGTGAGCCCTTCATGCTTGTAATGTGCTCCCCCTGTCCTATACATGTCACGTAATTAACGCAAACCCTGAAAGTACTTTGTTAAGAATCGGCTGCTGGTCTAAAATGTTCAAGCAACCAATCCATCAATAGTTATGGAGATTTGCAATTTTGCATTTTTTAAAAAAATATTTCTGACTTATTTTTTGCAAAAAGTTGAACTATCATTACAGTAACTTATATCGATCATGAAAAATTCATTTGCTTCAATACAATTTAAATAAAATGATAAAAACATTACAAAAATTGAAAAAAGTTTTTTTTTACAAGGTTTTTATCATTTTATTAAGTTGTATTGAAGCAAATGAATTTTTCATAATCGATATAAGTTACTGTAATGATAGTTCAACTTTTTGCAAAAAAATAAGTCAGAAATATGAAAAAAAAAATGCAAACTTTGATATTGCATATCTCCATAACTATTGATATTAGGTCATGGTTGCTTGAACATTTTAGATAAGTAGCCGATTCTTAACAAAGTACTTTCAGGGTTTGCGTTAATTACGTGACATGTTGAGCCGCCGACGTCGCCTGCGGGTCCCGTGACAAATTAAATTATTGTCATATCTTCTAAGATACATATTTAATTTAATGATCTGTTGTAAAGTACAAATTTGATAAAGATTTACACTGAATTGGTCAAATTTGCTGGACAGTGAAGGCTAGACATTCACTGCAAATGCGTATTTCGGCGTAATTATAAAACAGAATGCTGTCGGCAGCGGCGTCATTTATTAGCACATTTCATACTTTGGAATTTTCATTTTCAAAAAATAATTAAGGGGTTTTTATTAAAAAAATATATTTAGTGAGTAAAGCCTCAAAATACGGGAATAAATAGAATTTACTGTTTAAAATCATCTCTTTATATAAATAAAAAGCGTTTTAATACCAAGATAAAACGTAAAAATTTCTTGCAAATTTAAAACATTATAAGTTTATTAATATTGAATATTTCTTAATTTCCTTAGTACGGATTCTAGATAATGAAGTATACTTTATATGTATTAGAAAACATGTTATGCTTACATATAAATATTCATTAAAACTTTGCGCCGCCTAGGACACTGAAAATGATATTTTGGCCGCGGCCTGTCGATTAATGCTTATATTTTCTCAATTATTGTAAATAATGTTCAGTTTATTACTTTTATATAAGAACAAAGGTTCTATCTAAGTTATTACCCTAAAAGAATTGCAGTATAGAATATAAATTCTGATATAAATGAATAATAATAACCCACATTTTCGTAAAAAAAACGCCGAAATATGCATTTGCAGCGAATGTGCCGCCTTAACCAATGTATTATTATCTTAGTTATACATTTGATGAAATTTTACAGACAAAAGTGGTTGATGTAAGTTATCCTTAAAATATAGGTATACGCTACTACTGACTTTTTTTTTGTACATCATTTAATTTTACACATCTAATTCTTTCCTATACGTTTCTTTTGTATCTCTAAAGAATTAGGTAGCGTTTCCACGAGAGCGCTTTAGCGGCAAATTTTTTCCCGACTTGATTCACTAATACCGTTAATGCTCAGCTCCTGTATGTGCTAGGGCAACTTTTAATACACAATATCTTCCTGGAGAAATGTAGACCATAACAGTAGAAATACAAATCCGTTCAGTGGCACTCGATATTGGCGCAGACAGACAGAGGGACAGACGTTCGCCGGGGACTTCTTTTTATACTATGTATTGATACTATCAATTCTACTAAGAGCCGGTTGTTTCAAGTTGGATTAAAGTAAGCGTTCTTTTAAAGCATAGATTTGTACGTTCTCCACCAATCAGACGATCCGTTTTCGTAAAAATCTATGCTTTGATCGACCGCTTACTTTGATCGAACTTGAAACAACCGGGCCTAAGAGACTAGCACTACTCCAATATCAGAAATGTATATAAACGCAAAATGCGGAGAATTATCATGTCTTACCAGCAGAAAACAGGCATTCGGTCAGTGTTTCCGTATAACCTGTTTTTAAATCATAGAAATGATTTGATTTGTAATTAGAGATGCACCGAAATTCGTTTCACATTCGGTATAGCCGAACTTCGGCAACTTTTACCGAACTTCGTCTTTAGCCGAATTTCGTTTAAATTTACTGAACTTCGGTAGCTTTTTAATTAACTAGATTTTGCCAGCGACTTCGTTCGCGTAGACTACTGGGATAAAAATAAGTTTTTGTGCTTTTCCAGACAATAATTTATCTCTGTGCCAAATTTCATCCAGATCCGTTTAGTTGTTCTGGCGTGATTGAGTAACAAACATCCATCCAACCGTCTAAACATTCACATTTGTAAATATTAAATAAGTAGGATTTAAATAAGTAATGGAAAAGTGTAAAGAAATTTAATTTAAAATGAAATCAAGACAAAATGTTGATTTATAAGTAACTAGGTAACGTGTGAATGGATCATGTTTTTTATTCTCTAGAAAAGAAACCACATCAAGTATCAACAATATATATGCTTTAATAAAATAAAATAATCAATTTTAATATATAATATTCTATAACAACTATCCAGAACTATTAAAAAACACACAGTAAAGAAACAATTATAGTCCGTCTAACTTATCTGAAGAATGGCCAAATTTGGAACTAACGACGCCATATTGGATTATCTACAGCTGACAGACCTTTGACAGACTTTGTTTATAGAGAGGTTCACGACTGTTTCGATAGTTTTTTTAGAACATTTTAGATTGTCACCATGCCAAAAACCATTAAAAGCGGTGTTCGGGAAATAATCTTGAAAATGCACACGTTTTTTGAAGAGGAACAACGTCTAAAAGCCCCAATTATACCGTTTGATTTTGTTCATAGACTTATTGCCGCCACTTCAGGTTAATGCTGCCATGCAATTATAATGATTTTTCCATACTTAGTTTTTTATTTACTATTATACAATTTCTTCAGGTATTTCTGAATCGGCAATTTACAAAATAGTTAAAGAAGGTAAAGTGGCCGTGGAAATGGGCATTAAAATATCTACACCCGGAAAAAAAGAACAAGGATAAGTGGAAAAATTGAATTAGAAGCCGTAAGATGAGAAAAGTTTTAGAACATATTTTATTCGATAATTTTTTACATAGAATTTTTATTATTTATACTTTTTATTACAAAATTCATTAACGAGTTCATTTGTATAAACATCTTTTTTCAAAAATAAACTTTTTTATTTATGCACATTAAAGACTGGTTGCATCAACTTACTTTATAGCAATAGTTCATTTAAAGCATAGATTTTTACGAGAGCGAGTTGTTTGATCGGTGGAAAATGCAAAATATCTATGCTTTGAACGAAAGATTACTATAAACCAAGTTGATACAACGGCCCTAAACCGATTGATATCCTTAGGTGTTACTGAGTTAAACATGGTGGTCATGATCATTAGGTATGAGACACCGAATAAAACCGGCGCCACACTGCGCGGATCTTCCGCCGCGTCTCTTCTGTCGTGGAACATCGCTACATTTCTTTCCATACAATATGCGCTTATTAAACACACTACGCGGATGATCGGTCGATCTATTTGCTTTGCCGATTTGGCGCAACGGAAAAAACGCGGCGGAAGATCTGCGTAATGTGGCGCCAGCCTAAAATAATTATTATTGTTTGTTTTTTTTTCCTGAAAATGGTATTTTTCTTTGATTTTGAAAAAACGCCATTTTGTGACGTTGTGTATTTTACGAATGTATATTTTGATAAATTTATTTGTACGTTAGTTTACTTTTTTTTTTATCGTGTCGTATACTGCTTAATAACTTGTTTAAGAAAAAACGAATTTGCATAAAATTCCCTACAAATTAGATAATTTTTACACTATGGGCAGTACCACAACGATTGGGACGCCCTCCTTTATTCTCCAGATAAGTTGGACGGACTATACATGTGTTTTCGTGATGGCGTTCTTCGGGCAAAAGCGCGCGAAATTAAAAAAAAAACGAAAAAAAACGAATTTCGGCCGATCTTCGGCACATATTTAAACCGAACATTCGACATTCTGCAGAGTTCACATTCAATGCAACACTAATAATTATTAAATAATTTAAAAAATAAGATTTTGGGGTTAGGTTTTGCCCCCTTTTCGGGACGGGAATTTTTCGTTCTCGTAATTCAAATAGCATTAAATATCGTACTTTTGCAAATGAAGATGACAAAATATTTTTTTTTCGTATTTCTTACATTCTTACAAAATAATCACATTTTATAAGGGATATTCTTACACTCAACTTAAAGAAAAAATCATTTATGGAAAGACACACTTTATTTAAGAACCTAGCAATCTGTCTCGTTATATATATTCTATATTTAAAATTACCACGTTTGGAATAATGATTTCTGAAATAAATAATATTGAATTATGATAAATGTTCAAAGCTCACAAAGTATTGTCAATTATTTTATCACTTGAGTCATATAATAATTGTACACGATTCTATTTTAATTAATTTATTGCTTCTTCCTCCAATTAATGTGTTTCCTGTTCGATGATTTTATCTAGAACAGCGGTCCTCAACCTTTTTTTAAAGTATCGCCTAAATATTAAGTAGCATGGCGCATACCATCTTACGAAAACAAATTGTTTCACTTTTTATAATAAAAGACTCACAGTTTTAACAACTAGTCGGTCAGTAGAAAGAAAATTAGCTTACATATCCGAACAGACATTTGAATAAAAAAATAATTGGGCTCGAAAACCATTTTCCCGCGTGATTTTTCTTATTTTTAGGATTTCTCCGTTTCTTTCATTATTTGTTATTTCATTCTCGTATTTTCCATGTCTATTGTATAATAAGTCTGATATTACATTCGGGTTTATTCGCATTGGTCTTGATCGCTATTATATAACATCTGACAGTCGTCTAGACGTTTTGCGTGCATTGAATTTCTGAAAGAGATTATTCAATGATTTCGTCACCATTATCAACTCATTGATTTATTTAAACTCTTTCATAAAAAATAAATATCGTCGCGTGGATCTTTCGTTGCGCTTTGTCGTGGACCTTTTATCGTTGGGCCAAATGTCCGTGCACGTTTTTTATCATTTTTTTTTACAATTTACATGTCGCGGTGCCGCGAGGGTTCCCTAGTTAACGATGCCTGATCACGCGACGCGGGGCGAAAGCGAATAAAGCCCGGTCGCCGAAAAGGGAGAATTTCGTACATTGACCCGACGCTACGTATCCTTGTTGCTCGTGTACAATTACGTTGCTGTCACGCTCGCACAGGAACAGCGGACGAGATGCCACAATTATTAGCTACAACTTTGTTATTTTTTTGAATTTTTGCTTCAATTTTTTACCAGACATAAATTTTTTAACAGACAGACAAAACTTGAGGTCTTAAGAAAATTCAACAATTTAAAAATCGATATTTTCGAAATGTCTAGGTAAGTATTCCCCCTTAATCACCTTAGGTGTATTGTGTCTTAATATGTTGTATTGATTATTTTTTAAAAACAGTTCATTTTAAAACAAATTGTAAGAAAACCAACCAAAGGATTAGAAAATAATTAGGTATTCCCCCTTAATCAACTTACGGTGTATTGTGTCTTAATATGTTGTATTGATTATTTTTTAAAAACAGTCCCTTTTAAAACAAATTGTAAGAAAACCAACCAAAGGATTAGAAAATAATTTTTATTAATTTTAGATCGTACCCTACTTTTTACTTGTAATATTATTGAAAAAAAAAACATGTTTCAAGTCGACACAGTCACATAAAACCCTTAAGACGGAGCAGTTTTATTCATATCATTGATGGTTTGGTAATTTAATAATCGATTAAATAATTGTCTTTTATTTTTGAAAGATATACCTGTATATGTACGTACTTAAAATATATGGAACTAGTGAATAAATTTTAACTTGATACCTTTCCATATAAAAATGTAATAGAGAGAACCTATAAACAAAAATGGTTAATTTCAACTCGACTTAAATATTTTTAAGGTACATACCTAAAATATTATTTGAATATCGCATTAATAGCTTTTAACCCCTAAAGTCAGATTAATATAATTATAATAATATCAACGATAAAATATTAATAATGTTTATTTATCTTTTGTTCTTTTCAGCCGCCCGTCCACCGCCCCTAATTCGTCGCTCATCTTTTCCTGCCTCAGTTCTACTCGAAGTAGCGAATCAGCAAAACCGTCGAGGATCCGTCGACAGCGAGGACGATTCTTCTACCGAAACTTCGCGCCGCAGGACTCGTCTGATTCGCAGGCATTAAAATTTGTTCGTGAGATTTCATGTAAAGAGAAGTAATGAGTAAAAATCCTCCAGCATTACGCTTTGAGAGGTATTCTGTCATAGGTGATTTTTGCCGAGCCGTGATATGACATATTAAAAAGAGCTCAATAAATGCACCATTTGTTCAGCTAAATCAAGCCATCTTATCATCACTCCACTGTGCTTATGAGCTTTATTACGCAGAGATATGACTGTCGTATTTGCATTTACTGATTAACTTTATGTGGGGAAATTAAATAAGTGCATTTTATCTTGAACCTTTTGTCAATATAAATTTTGATTGCAAAATATTCTTACATATTAATGGTTGTATGTATTTCTCAAATTTGACTTCATTAATTTGTCATCTGCTAGTTTCATAATCATTTGACATGTAGATTTTTATCTGCAGAATGTGTTTATTGTCAATGTTGTTAATGACATTTTTCGCCTCGATGACGAAACTCGCATTTTCGATAACCTTGAATAAATTTTTTTTATAGTGGTGCGATCGTTTGGAGATTATTCTTGGCTCTTATGGTCACGTGGATACTTGGCACCAAGATGGGGTTTTATATTTATGTTGCCTTTCTCCCCACTTCACATCTGTTGTACGTGAAATGTTGTCACTATTGATTATTGATGTTTGGTTAGGTGAATTTGAATTTCCCTCGCGGCATTCTTCGGCGTAGAATGATCTAATGCTGTCTGTTTATTAAACTTTTAATTAAATGTAGTTGTACGCATCTGGGTCACGTTTGTGTCAGCTCGTATTTAAATCGAATGACGTGTACATGCTTGAGATTTGTCTAATGCTGCAATTTTTAAGCGGCGATTTAAATTTTTTTCTAATGATCACAATTTAAACCCATGTATGTGATCTGTATTTCTCGTTATCATCATCTCATCGTGCATAAAAACCTTTTACGTATTTAAAGACTTCAAAAATTGTTCATGACTCATATCTATGACACAATTATTATCACTTACATAGAAAATAATGTAATTATGGTAAAATCTTGATTATGCATCGCATAGCCGGCAGTTTGTTCCGGGGCAATCCTGAGAATGTTTGTTAAAATGCGGGGCAAGCGGTTAGCTAGCTGTACGACGCCAAGAAAAAATTCAAACTTCATTCTCAACTCGTTAAAAAATATATATTCCAAGAGATTATGGGCCTACCTACCCAGCCAAGTAACAAATAAGTTTCACATTCAATTATTCCGAACATAAAAAAGTAACAGAGATTCGTTCGTAGATGCAATTTGTACAGTGATGGACCAATGTTATTTATTTTTGCTGAGATGCTCTATTATGATAAAAAATTAATAATTATCCACTTTTTAATGTCAAAATTAGATGCACCTATTTACCTATAATAATGTTAATTTAAAAAAATATATATATTAAGACGAATTAAAATAAGTCAAATTGAATATAATATTAATCTATACTATTTAAAATCTTTAGAACTGGGAATGTACAATTTTAAAAGCTTGGTTACTTCTACAACGAAATTTGACAAAAACTTGGTAAAAATCAAACCTTTTGATGTACAAGTAAAAATAATTAGTATAACTATCGAAAATTTATTACATTCACAAAAATATTCTTAATTAATAAAGATATAGCCAAATATTAACATTTTATACAAAATTATAAAGACTTATTAAATTCTAAATTAGGCATATTGAGGCAGTGTTAACAAAGGTACCTATATGGGATTGGGGGAAAGAAAATAATAATACATTGTCGCTCCATCTTTGTTTTGTTCTTTCCGAGCACCTGCGCCCTGTTGGTCTTGTGTTCAGCAATGGTGTGGGTGATTACTCTTCGGTCATCTTACTTGGCCTGACCAAAAGTTGTCACTAGTTTTATAGCCTTGTCCTTGCATATTCTCAGTCGTTTATGCTTTATCGGGTGGCGTGATTTTCTCTTATAGGCATGTTAAACACTGTTGAATTTTATAAAATTTGCTAGATGCTGAGTCATAAACTGGAAATAACATAAGCAACCACATCAATACTATGATTTTTGATTACCTTACAATAATGACTTTGCAAAAAACGAGATTCCTCTCCCACCAATTCCTCGATCAAGAAGACTTGTTAGGAATCAAGAGGCCAACAGCACTCGGCTGAACAAGCTTGGAAAACTTGGACAGTTGTTCCGTGGATTTACTTTACTGAAAGAACTGATGGTGTACAGGGTACGGTGATGATTATTGCTTGTACCGCTTTATTTAAAGTGTTGTAATGTAATATTTTTGTACCTCTCTAAGAATACGTTGAGGACTGTTTTTTTGATCTCACGCTAAACACTCTTCAAAGATGTAATGTTTTGTTACGGATAATGTATATAAATAGTGTTATCTTTTAACGCAAAGATGTTTCAAATTGCAGAGATTATAAAAGTAAAAATTTGTTATTTTTAAGATAAAATAATATCTTCTCATGACAGCTAAGATTACAAATGTATTATAATGTAAGCAAATTTCTTGTAAACATGTATTATAGTTAATAGAATTGGATATACGTTTTGTTTATAGTTAATGTTTCACATTAAATTGAATTCAAATATAAATAATGTGGAAATCGGTTTATACAAAACCGCAAGGACTGAAATATTTTTTCATATGAAATGTATTTTATGTTTATTAGTTTTTGACAGATGTCGGCCTAGTCAATAAAAAGTTAAGTCATAAATAGTATGGTCGATGGTTAATCGGTTAAGGGTGGTGTGCGACAAGCGGCATCCTTGTATTTATTGTTTATTACCAGGTATCAACCTAGTCGATAGTCACAAACAGTAAATAATTTGATGAATTGCAAAATGTTTTCATGTAAGTCATTTTTTTTTGTTAATAGAAAATTAATGAAAGAAATCACATAGCATTTTTCATGTTATCTTTTATTTTTCTTGCTTTAATTTTGCTGTCATTGATGCATTTTTCAGAACAAAGATTGTTAAATAAGATCTTGGAGCCCTGTATAGGTTCCTTGTAGTTTAATGCTGCATTGAAAACAACAGTAAGATATAAAATTGCATTTTTTGGTTCTTTGTGGTTCAGTGCTGTCCATTTATAAGAACTGTAAGATTTAAAATTGTTTTTTTTTTTGGTTCCTTGTGGTTCTATGCTGTCCATTTATTAGAACTGTAAGATTTACCTAAAATTGTTTTTTTTTTGGTTCCTTGTGGTTCAATGCTGTCCATTTATAAGTGCAGTAAGAGTTAAAATTGTATTTTTGTGTTGACCAGAATCTGATTAGCATTTATTCTTCACGCCCCGTGTTGTAACATTGCGTACCAAACATATTTAGGTATGTTTACACATTTATTAGCATTTAGCGTTGCATTGCATTGTTTATACGTCAGGATAAAAATATCCGCTAATTTAAGATGTAGATTGACGATTTTGGTTCTGATTATTAAAATAGTAATTTTTGATTTGTGTGATTTGGATTCAAGAGATGTCATTAAATAGTATATCTTCTCATAGTTTGTTGGCTATATAAAGTATAGGGTGTTTTTTTTAGAGGCATAGAACATTAAAATGAAATAAAACGCATACAAATCGTGGTAATGGCCATTGACTTTATTGAAAAGATTATTTTATGCCTTTAGTGTTTAAATGTTTAAATACAGGATGTTCTTTCAGAGGTTTGTTTTTTGAATTGGCAACACTTTTTCCAGCGACAGCCAATTTGACAGCTAATAGTTTATTATTTCACCATGAGTAGCCAGAACAATCTTGGCAAATAATCATATTTAAACAATAATGGTATCAATAAAGCCAATACCATGGCCATTTCCACGATTTGTTTTGTTTCATTTTAAAGTTCTAAATCTGGAAAAAATGCCTCTTATATAACAGTTGTAAGTATATTATATAATCAATGTTCATACACACAGTTGTAATGAAAGGTGTGTGGGCTCACCAATCCCTGTGTTATCAGTACTTTCAATGTTTAATAAATGTAATAATCTGTGTAATAATACGGTAGGCTTGTATGAGATTTTATTCACACAAGCGAAAAAAAACATAGAGCTAGTACCTGTCTACTTTCAATGTGATGTTGAGTACTTTGAATCTTGTTTTCGTCTGATAGGGACGAAATTAGAAATCGTTCCGGTCCACAGTCGCGGTTTGGCCATCAAGAACGCAACTCTTGTACACAATAATTGATTTGTGTGAATCTGACATGCGTACACGTATACATTGTACGTAAAATAACCCGACAAACTCAGATAGTACCTTCTAGCACCACACCTTGAAAACTTCAGTCATTGCGTGTAACATTTTTTGATTTTTTTTAGTTACAGGATTACCCCGGTTGTTGCGGTGTACACTTTGATACCAAAATTCGATATTTACACTAAAAGATTTTAATTGATATCAATTGCAAAAAAAAATTATAGATAACTATAAAATTTTATGTTATACAGGCTGTCATATTAAGTATGTCTAAATAGAAAGGGGAGTATAATGTTCTTTGGTTTTTACGGCCATTCAGAATCATGCATTTTATATTCAGAAGTCATCAGTGTTGAATAAAAAAAAACAGTCTGGCGCAGCAAGCACTCATAATTAATTGGCACAAGTATTTGGTTTGTGTTTTCTGGGGTGTGTTTTTATGACATTGCAGGGTCCATCATCAGCCTTGGTGATGGACCCTGCAATGGGATTCGAAACATCGGCCAGGAAGGCTATAAAAACACGGAATAATACCCCGGAAAACACAAACCAAAAGAGAAAGTGGAGTCTTTTTCAATCAATATTGAGTAAAAATGTTTTAAAAGTTAGGTAAAAAAATTAATAGTTAAAAAAACAAACAACTCCCAAGTTTTCACTCTTATCTATTGTAAAAAGTTGGACAATCATTGAAGTATCTGAATTTTATAAAATCATTTGCTTTAATTCATGTTCAATTCATTCAATAATCAACATTCAATGAAATCAAAAATAAATTTGAAATGTTCACGCACAAAACTTTAGTAAAAGTAAAAGACCCTCTTTTGTATTATAATAGAAAGAAATAGTAGATTTTGTATTTTTTCAATAGATTAGATGGCCCAATACATTGTCCCTTTCGACACATACATAGTTGAATATGTGCAAAATTTGTTCAAAATAATCGTCAATGACTTCAGTATGGTATTGACCTACCCTGTAGAGGTACTCAGTGAGGCAAATAATTTGCATAATAATTAACTTGGTGGTGTGGCAGTAAAAGTATTTTAATTCTTTAAAGGTTCTATCCCGGCAATAGAGAAGATCCAAAAAATGCGTAGAACATTTCTTGTTTAAAGACTCTGAAGTTTTGATATTTAGCTATGTGATACCCACTATACTTTGCATAGCTTTAACATTTCTTATAAAATCATTAAATGATTCCAAATTATATTTGGGTTTCTACTATTTTTTTAAATTATTTTTGCCTATTTTTTTCCAAAAAAGTTAGAAGTATTTTGCGTTTTAGTCATTATCTATGATAAATTAACAAATTTTAATAAATAAATAAATTAACAAATTGTATACAGGTGTCTCATGGCCAATAACAAAACAAAACAAAAAAAATATATAAAAATTCATTCGCTTTAAAATATCCTTAACTGTTAACAATTCACTCAAAGTATAAAGAATATTTTGTATTAAAAATTGAATGAAGAAGTTAGCTATGAGATATCTTATCAATTAAAGGTATTTCTTTCATTTAGGTGCAAAAATATATTTGAATGAAAAATATATTTATTCATACTTTATCAGCAAATATGTTGCGAAAAGTTCTCATTAGTTGATTAAAATTGCTAATAAGTACATAATTATAAATACATATACATTTCTTGCACAATCTTTCAAATATTACATATTTTTTACTATAATGCTTCTTTTTCTATCGCAGTCTGAAAGACCACAAATATTTCAGTAATCTTAATCCATCCTTATAAATGTGGCCTAAAGTGTTTGTTCTATCATTTATTAAAATATATTTATTATTAAAATATATAACAAGTATATAGTATTTACAATATTGATGCCGATTAATATATTTTTTATCTTAAAATACCCCCGAAAATGATTGTGTAAAATTGTATACCACTAAACTTTATTAAGAGGATTGCCATCGAATGTTTGTATTAACTTCGCTGTCATCTCCATATGATCATTATTTTCAAAAGTCTGAAAGTTCAATATGATATTTATTATATATTACATATCTCTCCTGATTCACTCTTTTATCATAAAAATAATATGACAATATTATATCTATTTAAAAATAGCCCTCTTGCCATAACTATAAAGTTATTAGTTATCGAAGAAGCTTAGATTTTCTATTTCTACAGTAGGTATCAAAATTTTTCATTGGTATTTAATATTGTGAAAAGAATTTACCAAAGTAATACGAGGAACATGTCAAGAAGTTTACAGATTTTCTATAAAGATATCCTTGCAATATATCTGAAGTCAAGGACGATATCGCTTGTACAGACATTTATATTACAAACAAATATATTACAGGTATGATATATTATTTTGCCAATTTTCTAAGAAGTAGACCATTGTTTTGTACTAGTAATAATGTTGTCTGATTTCCTGACAGAAATATTTCTGTAAATAAGTGCTATAAAATAAATGCTTTTCTGTTTCCAAACTAGATTTTACACTGAATCTATTTTTCTTTAATTTTCTAATTTTTTAAATTTTCATTCACTCTTGTATAGTATGCAATTGGTCACGTTTTACTTGAAAGGAGATCTGTACGGTTTTAGTATGAAGTGTATTTTAATGTAATTTCCATGGAAAAGTTCCTGATTTTACTATGTTGTTCAAATGACATTTTTTCCTTATCTGTTGGTTAAATAAATAATTTAATAAAAATGAAAAGATCAAATACTATATTTTTCTTTATAAAATAAGTTAATTAATTTTGTGATAAGTTTAAAATGGAAGACTGCATTAATCTATTTATTGTTTATATAAGAAGACCTTGATCTCAATTATTTTATAAGCTTTTTCCAATTTTTATAGGTATGAGTATACCTACCTTTATATATATATACATGTATACGTGTATATACAAATTCAGAGGTCAGGTGGTATGCACACAGAAATAAGAATAAACACATACTTAGTTGCCAAGCTTGCGTTGTGCTAGAGGATTATGTAGACTGTTGTGTATCATAAATTTTACATATTGTTTCACATTTTCAAAAAAGATGTTTTTGTTATCTATTTTATAAGAAATGTTAATTTCAAACAGAAGAGATTACGTTTTTATATTCATGTAATGCTTATGTCGCAATTATTCCTGGAAGTGAAATGATCAATAGATGTATGTTTCAGACATTTTGAAGATAAACTCAGTATATTTTTTTAAAACTATCCTTAGTGAAGTCATTGCCATTTCATTTTACTCCCGGCTTTGGTTCTGGACATGACCACTTGCATCCCTGTCTTTTTACACACTTTTAAGTAGCTTCACTCTTTTGTTTTAATGTATCCAAATTTAATAATCAAAATCAACAATTTCCTGGCTAATTAGAACTCTGAAACTTTCAGCATTTGTGCATTTCCTACAACAATGCAATACTTAATTGTTTCCAACATGATTTGTTTGATGTTTTGAGAGATATAATTAGCTTTCATATTTAATATAGAAAAAAGG
>JADDOH010019233.1:0-15667 GCA_016648135.1 Agrypnia vestita
TGAAAAGGATAATAAGCTGTGTTATTTGCTATAACATATCAAATTTAGTACATTTTAAATTAGTAATTTTCAGTGACAACAGTCAAAACATTATTTTTTGATTTTTTGGATATTGCTGGCTTTTTTTTATTATATATATTATATACGAGGGACATGCACTCAATATAAATAAAAATCTATATATGATCATAGTTTATTACTGTTTATCTATTAACTATTAAGTTAATCTATTAACAGAGGCATTAATTTAGCGGTGATTGGTAAATAGTAAAATTATGAAGGTGATGATAATTTATTTAATTTATTCTGTAAATGAGTATCTCAACAAAAACAAAAATCGTGCTTATAATAATTCTTTTTGTCATCTGTTTACATAATTACTGTCTTATTAGCCCTCTGTTAATGTATAAACGACACGCAAGGTGATGGTTAATTGGGTTTTTTCATTGCCTTAACCCGCAGTTAAAATTGTCCTTTGGAATTTAAATATATCTGGATTGTTCGCTTCCTCACTATCATCAAAGGAGTGAGATCCAACAATTTATTTGGAACCTCCCCCCGGGCAGGGCAGGGTTGTTCCGCTAGCGAAATGCAAAGTTCTCCCCTCCTATAATTAAGACGTTATTTCTTAGAATTAATATTAGCCTTCAGTGCCTGCCATTAACGTGTGTTTACAATATACCTAAGGGTAACATAGGTAGGGGCTTGTATTCCGCCATCTCTCTCGCTTCTCATAAAATGACTTACTTTGCCAACTATTTCAATCATGCGAGCCACCATGTTTAGCAAACCTAACCTTAATTATTTACTTTATTCTTAGATGGGATCAGATTTATAACCGTACGATTTTAATGAGTTAAGTTTTGCAGGGGAGTGTGGGATCCGGTGGAAAATGTTTTATGAGGCGTCGATTATTCGAAATATTTCATTAAAAATTCTGTAATGCTTTAATCCAAAGCACTTATATTTTTCTGTATAGTTCTGACATAACGCGATTTTTTAATTAATAATTGGTCCGCCTCACCCCAGAATGTTCTGCCTGTGACGCAATTATAATTAATTTTTTTCGCAATATTTTATAAGTATGTTCTAAGAATAACTGGATTTTGCCCATTAAAAGGAAATCATTAATTAAGATATATTATAGATGTCTCACAGAGATGAAACTATTTATATGGAAAATCATGTATGGAAGTCATAAGAGCTTCCCAGGGAATGTACGCGACGCGAATTCGCCGCGTACGTGGGGGATTGGGATTATGGTCGGGAAATGGAATAAGGAATATGAAGGGTTAAAAGGAATAACGAGAAGAGAAATGGACTGTGTTGGGTCGAGAAAGGGAGGGACTTTTCGACTCACCTTTTCGTCTCTTGGCGTCCTTCCAAATGTCACCTCACCTAACAACTGTTTCACTCGGTTGCTCACCAACGCGCGTTAATCCCGTTGTTTGGCGGTGACGAGGTTACAGAATGTTTATAATATGCAAAATTAAACACAAGACGAAAATTACAGGAAAGGAGGCGAGAGTGTCTGTCATGTGGCGCTTTAACAACGAGATAGCGAGACTTGTCGAAACGAAAAGTAAATTGGTACTCGTTGAGGTAGGATTAATTTTTGATAGAGACCAATCAGTGTTGCCACATAAGAAAAAGAACAATATTCTGTAAACAATCGATTTCTGTGTCAACGTGACGTCACGAATGCTGTGTTTATTACCGAACATATAAATACCGAACCGATGAAATACCGAATAATACCAAACAAATAAACACAGTATTTGGGTGGAATTGATGAATGTTGCATTGTGTAAAGTGATCACTTATCCAGCCTTAAAATTAGCTCTGTGGAAGTCTTAAAGACTTCCATACATTCTTTCGGATATTAACATCAGAATAATGATATATAACTAATATATAATAGTATAGTATATAATATAATATTATATATATATTACTTCTTCTCTGTGAAACATCTTTAATTAATATAAATTAATTTTTTAATTGTAAATTTATTTAAATGTTATGATGGAATTTAAGAACATTAGAGTAGTTCTATGATTTTTTGATAGATATGTGTCTTATATGTATAATTTCCTAATTATATGTATACTTTTGTACGTTTATATCAGGGGCATGCAGTGAGAACAAGGAGCATGACTTTTTTCTATATATATTTGGCATATATTTTGAAAAGAAAACGAAATAAGAGGTGTATATCGTAGTATTCCTATCACAATAATTAACATATTATTATTATTTAAATATTTCATAATATTCAGTCAGACAAATATTTAACTCTTTATTTTATTTCATATCAAACATACACATTTTTAATTAAAATAGAGATATATTTAAAGAATACGTATCATAAATGCTCTTAAAGAAATTGAAGACGAAACCAAATATTGAAAATTCATAATAAAAAATATGATTTCATTAAAAATTAATACATTATATTTTTCATATTTTGGGTTGTAACTTAATAGATAGACATTGAATTAAATTATCTGAAGTCCACGGTTTCAAAGATACAGATTTTTTACTGTAACTGACTTGAATAATACAAAATAAATTATTAATGTTCACCTTAGAAATTTTTGTTTGATCTTCTCTTACGAAGAAGGAATTGATTAGAAATCGTTTGGCATTTAAAACTGAAATATTTCTAATTATGCTTATTATAAATATAAAAAATATTTTTTCGTTACATGGGCGGCACTCAACCGCTTGCGTATAGTATGAATATCATTTCAGAAGCATTTTATTATCTTTGTAAAAATTCTGACGTTCGCAAAAGACCTAGCAAGATGAGATAAACCAAACAATGGAGGACCAAATGATACGTCATATGAAGCTTCCACAATCAACAAGAGTGCATAAAGAGATCAAGAGAGAAAACTGTGCGACATTCTCTCTTTTCTCTCTACCTCTGTGGAGAAATGGCGAGGCTTTATTTTATTCTATTTTTATTTGGGATTCGACCAGCTGTAAGGTACAAGAAGAACACAGTATATCTATACTAATATATAAAGAGGTAAGGTTTGTAAGCTTGGATGTAAGATTTCAAATATTCTTTCGCTAATAATTAGAATGGACTTTTAGGGTGGACAGACTATATATATTATCCCGTTAAAATAAAAGTGCTTTTTGTGGTGACCTATTTTACAACTTAAGTCAACGAAAAAATGGTGTAGCCATGCGTTTTTACTAAGTACTTTCCAATTTATTTTAAACTTTCTTTTGGACAATCCTCTATTATGTGTAATTTATATATTTAGTATATTTCTAGAGTATAGTGACAAAAATTTTACCCCTCCCCAAACCCTTTTTATAACATAATAACACAAGTTGTTTTTCAATAATTATTCGGGGGACTTCTTTTGTGTTTTATTTTTCCTACATGTAATTTTGTTTTTTCTGACTTTTAATTTATAAATATTCTGCAATATAATAATGCACTGTCTGATTTTGCTGATACAAACTTTATATTCCCTAAATATTTGTGTACTTACTGTATTTTTCTATGAACTGTTTACTTTTGCGCTGTATTATTGTTTTTTATATTTTGTAAACCAACATTTTAATTCTTTTTACTTTAAATTTGTAATGTTTATTTTAAAAAACTTTTTTGCCGTGTATTTTATCAAAATAAAATTTATAATTTAAATTTAAATTTAAATAACAAATTTTAATTATTTTTATTTTATTTTTTCAATTGATTGAGCAACATTGTAGATTGACATTTTTAAAATATTGATTATTTTATTTGTATATATCTACTTTTATATGAGTGTTTCACCTATATGTTTCGGAAATACTTTTAAAAGTATTATATAAAATTAATTAAATTAAAATATTATATAAAAAAATATTTTTTTTTTACAAATTTTAATCACTGGCTAAGCCTGGTACGCACCACGAATGTTAAAAAAATAACAGCTGCAAAATTTTAATTCGCTCCCAAGGCGTAATGTTTTACCCAAAAATGAACGCGACATAAAAGTAAATTCGTTGTCAAAGCCCACTATTACGCAGAATGCGAAAAAAAGGCAAAATTTTCTAAAAAGGCAACATGTATTCTCATGTTTAAAATAAGCATTAATTACAAGACGGCAGGTAATCGCTGTTAAATGTTACAGGTGTGATTTATGGGAGCGAAAGTTTGACGGTAATAAATATAATTGGTTCAGAGCGGCCGACACCAACAGGGTGATATAATCTGGCCCGAGTTTGGGCCCTTTAACGACAGCTGGAGAAATTTACCGCCAGCCCCCTGAACTACTTTCCACTTTGGTATAAATGATTCGGACTGCCCACCTGAACCGAGCACGTCCGCTCGCTGGGGACAGATCCAAATCTCCTTTGCATTCTGAACGAGTTAAAACTTTTCAAATTGAGTTTTTTTAAAAATGTTCTCGGGTTTTCGCAGCCATTCGGAACCTTCTTTCTGGAGTTTTATGGACGTTAGCTCTAATATATGTATTCTAGCACTCTAGGTATATCCGTCATCAGGATGAATGTCGATGTTATGATTAAGTACTGGCTTCCAGAAGTATTTATAAGCAGGGATTTTCTCTTCTTCTTCCTTGCCCTGTCCCAACTCGTTGCCTAGTTAAGCTGTTGAGGTCAGATCTTCTCGTTCTCAGGATGCATCTTCTACGGTTCCGGGTGTTAATAAGCAGACCGTATCCGCCTGAGTACTCTATACGTCGCAAGACCACCTATTCTGCCATTACAAGTCACTAGTCAATTTACTTGTAAAGGAAAACATGCATGTTGAAAGCAGATTGTACTTATATATGGATACATTTTTTTTTATTGTTGCCATTTTATTTTTACCTCTTGCAAAACTGTATTTACAGTTTCAGCGCAAGGATTTCATCACAGTATATGTACATTTCATTAATTATGTAAGTTTAAAATATAATACAAAACTACAATATTAAAACTTTTATGCTTATAAGTTTCCATTTCACAATTCACTGTAGTATTTCTTTATTGTTTTTTCTATATTTTTGTCCCATTACATTTTATATTCTATCCGGTAGTTTCTTGAATAATTTTGGTACTACGCACTGTTTGGTGCTGTTATGGTGGTTGTAGATATACGCTACCACACCATCTTCCACACCAGGTCCCTGGCATGGTATATTATATAATTGACATTTTAACTAACTGACAGCTCGGATATCCCTTGCATCTAAGTACTTGATTGGTACTAACCCTCTTTCGCTTCCTACAGGTATCACTCCCGAACGCGCTCTGCCCGCCTGGCAGTGACGGGTGCCAAAATAAAATAGTTATTTACATAAGTCAATATATTCAATATTTACATATAATCGATACTGTATGGAGATTAAATATAGTTTACATTGTGTCGCGGTTTAAGTGTGATATTTCATATTTTTGATATGGATTTAATTTGCACTCCCGTGAATGTGATATGCTGTTAACACTCTGACATTGGCAGGGCGAATGACGGTCCCCGGCGGGTCCCGGTGGCTTCCTTTGGCAGGTAGTTCTCGAACCTGCTTTGCCGCGTCGCTCCTACTGGCCCTCAGATGTCGCTAGCGTTCGGTTTGGCGTAGGTCCTCCACACTGTCTGCGAAATAAAAGTTTTTATATTTTTATTTATAGTTTCTTATTCGTACTAGTATTTTAAATACTCGTTATAGTTTTAATTATTGTTAGTTGTAGTTATCTTACTCTGTCTAAATATGATTGGCACGTTCATCTGTAGCATTTGTTTCGTAACATGGTGAAGTTAAGTAAGGTGGAACATGCACCATAAAGCAATATCCTGTCACCGCCACGGTATTGTCACGTAACACGTATACACAGACAGTCTCCTGCTTTCGACACGGTATTGCAAGCAACAAAACATTCATACGTGCATCAACGACAACAGCTCTTATGTTGCATCCGGAACGTTAGTCAGAGAAGCCGAGTACAGACGGCAAACGGCCTAAAAAGCTGTACACAGATGAGATTTTTAATTATTAAATACCAACTCACACAGCAAGCACAATCTCGTGTCGAGAAGGGACTTATACATTTATTATAAATGCACTCACGGGGCCTAACTTTAGGGTGTGGGCCACACCACCCTTTGGGTTCGAGTTGAACGTAGTTTTAAGTTTATTTTTATTATTTATGATATTTAAATTTGTTAATTTTATATATACGATAATATATAAAAACATAGAGAAAAAAGAAAGAGAAAGAAAGAAAAAAAAAGGACATGAAAAATTTAGGCAATTAGATTTTTTTTATTTATTTTATATATAGTACAAATACAGTTCTTATATATTTACATATTAGATTAACATTTCTTTAAATACTTTAATAGTCATGTAGGACCTCATCAGTGAAGAGAAGCTCTTGAGTCTGATGAGGGAGTTACAGTTCTTCTTATAATATATAGGTAGTATATACAAGTTATTTATTAATACGGTAAAAAAGATAAGTTGATAATGAAGGTATTGGAGTTATTTTGAAAAAAGCTATAGGTTTAAATGATTTATGAATTTAAGTTTGATTTTAGGAAAAAAAATACATCGACAACCCCCAAAAGCTGCTGATAACTATATTATAGGTAGCAGGATCTTGGTAAATGTAAAATAAATAAAAATAAATATATATTTTTTAAACTCCTTAAATATTAATTTTCCAATAAAACCAATAATAAACTATGTAACAACATTTATTGAATTGCATTTCTTTTAATTTATGGAGAAGAAGGATTGTCGAGAGAAGGGGAGTAAAAAAGTCGTTTAGAATTTGGAATTAGTAGTATTAAATTTAATTTGTCCTGCACCACATTTATGTATGATGAATGGAGTAATGTACAAGAGGAAAGAGAGAAATGTTGCCTATGTTTTCCGCAAGTTCCTTGAATAAGTATGCAGAGTTTCTGTCAGGGGTTAAAGAGGGAGAAGAAATGACAGCTGTATTTTCCGTGTTTGTTTTCCGCAAGGTTTTAAAGAATAAAAAAGCAAAATTTAGGTCCAAACCGCTGGGCGAGTCAGTAAAGAAGTCTGCGGCTCGAGCAAGCAGTTTGGACGAGTCGGTAAAGAAGTCTGCGGCTTCCCATGAACCAAGCGTAAAGATGTTACACATCAAAAATTGCAAAATAATTTATTTATTCATTCTCGTAGAGAAAACTTTAAAATCGTGTGAAAAAATAAAAAAATTGCCATTAAACATATCTACATGTGAATATATATCGCATAAAACAGCCTTATAATTGAAAAGTATATTACAAGTGAATTTCTCTTTAACTATCCCTAATTTATTGAATTTGAAATTTTCTTCCTACGCCCAATGCCAAAGTTGAATCAGCCGAATAAAATTAATAAATTCGAATTTTTTTTTTCATTCCTATTCCTCTTACGCGTTTCCGTCGTCGCTTTCACGAAATTAGTCCCATAAACCGAGCGTAAAGATGTTTCGCATCAAACAATTTATTCTTCTTCCTTTTACTCTAGTCAGAACAATCGTAGTTATTATTCACTTTGCAAACGAGTTGCCAGCACTGCAGCGGAAGCGTGGTGCCATTTAACTCGCTCTATCGTATTTCGGTCGCAATTTTGGAGTCAACTTTTGGTGCAGGTCTTCGCATCTTCAGCGTCAGAGCGAGAGCTATCAACCTTCTCCTTTACTCGTTTTTGTGTCACTCGTGTCGTGACGTAATTTAAAACTAGATATTTTTTTTATATTTTGCTTACGTTTGAAATGCACACTTCTCTGATTTAAACTTTACAAAAAATGTGTGTAATGATTTTTTAAAAATTATATTATGATTTTATAGCTTGGGCTATAGCTCTGTACTTGCTTTCTGCTCTTGCTATTAAATTCTTTTTTATTTTAAATTATTTTTTAATATTTATCTTTATACTAATTCTCTATTGATTTTCGATAAGTCCGTGTCATTTACATGCATTGTTCAAACTATTTTTATAATTACTTATTTCTTTGTTTATATTGTTATTATTTTATATTATTTTTCACTTTTTGCTGTGTTTATTTCATAATTAATTCAATTTTATTATCAAGTAGCTGTGTAATAAAAGCTTATACATGTGCTTAATGTATAACATTTAAATATTCGGATTAGACTGTTATCAATATATCTTGCTGTAACCCGTCAAAAATGACGGGGCTTTTACATGTCAGTTTCTAAAGAACAAGTATTTAATTATTAATAAAAAAAAAGAAAATAAATGAAAAAAAATGAAGAAAAAAAGACATACAACGATGTCATTATTATTGGCATGTAAATTTTATATCTATTTTAATATTTTCATATACATATGTAATATATTACATTTATGTTAACTTTAAGTATTATCAGTTTTATCATGTTTTAGTTACATAGGTATTATAATCGAGTATGCGAAATATATGTTTCTGAAATAAATATGCTTATGTAAATGCATATGTACATCATTTACTTAAGTTATTGTGAAGTTATACAATTCGAAATTTTACACACCAGGAACAAATCTTTAAGTAATTTGAGTGGTAATTTTCAAAAATAGTAAAAAATATTAAATTGAAAATCTTACAGCATCCCCATAATAATAATAATTTGGATGTCTGTTTGTCCGCAACTTCTTTTGTAAAAACATTTTTTTTTCGTTTAATATATACTTATAATGTAAAAGGACAGGTTAAAGCATGTAAAATAGTGTTGGTCTGATCTGATATCTTCGTCTCTCTTTTGGTTGACCTTTTTTGTCTTGGTGCCCTTGTATTTCTACAATATATACTTACATAACATACATAATGATGATCTAAGGTTGATCTTAGGTTAAATAGGGACCTGACTTAAATACAAAGTACGACAACTTCTTGACAGTCATGAGTAATTTAAAAAAAATTTCTACTTCCTCAGATCGATCGGTTATCGGCATGAACACATGAGCACACATGTTGTCATATAAACCTCAGAGAAAAAAAAAACTATTTTCGCAGGTAAACAAATCATAGCTTGCTTATATCCGTTACAAATACGATTCAATATTCCATTTGCATGTGCCAAAAATCCATACGGATTCAATTTCCTCACTTTATCATACGGGGCGCAAGTGAAAATACATCCGTGGATCTAGAACATTTGAATAAATATTTTAAAATGTTTATCTTGTGCCGGCGCTACGTATGTACATACGTTTGTGAAATATTCAGCTGTCTGCAAAAGAGCACAAAGGAAAATACAGAATAACACGTGTGCCAACCTACGGATACAATGTTGGAGATTTCCACTGCTGCATCACTCAAAAAGTTTTTTTTTTCGTGAAAACTACACGACAATTTGAAATCAATTATTTTTATCGAATTTATCTACACGTGTTTTGGAATATTTACGAAATATGTTATCGCGGTACATATTTTCGATATTCGATTAAATATTCACAACGAATATATAAATACCACGCCGTTGCTTAAAAAGTAACATCTTCTGAAAATTTCTCATCACACAGTAGGAAATAATCAATATTTTTGAAAAATGAGTATAAACAACACTGTTTTATTCCACCATATTTATTAAACTGTTGGAACATTTTAGAGATTTCTTTCATTGTCAATAATGCGTTTAAAACTAAATTAAAAATAATTTAAGACAGTTATTGATAATTACAATCATTGACAATGAGAAAAATCGAGTTTAATAAATATAAAGTGAAAAAATAAACAGTGTTGTTAATACTCATTTTTTTTAAATATTAAAAGTGAATTTCCATAATATTACAAACAAAAAACGAGAACAAGAAATAAAAATTATTTTTATCTTCAACAACTAACACGTCTTGACGCATTTTTAAAATAAGTTCTCCACTACTGATTTTGGAATTTTTCTACTCGTATTCGAATTTTCAATTTAAGGCAGAGACACCGATATACGAAAAAACCTGTCTTTTAATCGATATAATATCGTATATTTAAATACTAATTTAAATGTAAAACTAAAGAATTCCTTTTTATACGACCCCAAATGTGGTCATTATTTTGAGAAATATTATCATTATTCTTTGGCATAACACTATCTGAGCTTTTATTCGATTCTTGAATTTCTCTAATACCTCTATTATTACCGGTAAGTCTGTATTTACGCCGTGTATTACAATTCTCCGATAATTTTGCATGTTGTCATTCAAAGGAGTATCGAATCCTGTATTATCGGTTAATATTAAATGCTACGAATTGTAATATTGTATCGGTCTTGTATATATTGTTTTACGTTGAATGATATTCAAATGACCTAAACTAATCAGCATTAATGTTGATTATTTTTGTAAATGCATCACAGTGTGCAGCAATGTGTATTTCTGTATGTATAGCGAAACAAAAAAGTTATTAATTTTTTAACGTAATATTTATTAAAAGTTGAATTGCATTTATAGATATACAGAAATGCAAAAACAGTTGCGATTTCAGTAATTTGGGCTCGCTCAAACGGATCAAATATTCTAAAAATGTTGGTTTTCAGCAATTTTTCAGATGCGTGAGTTGTGAAAGTGCTTTTTTCTTTTGACTTATTTTTATCAGGTTGCTTACTACATGTGTTATAAAATATTTTTTTATGAAAATTTTAAGTTAACTTAATTAGTAGCACGAGTCTATCACTATCTAATCCGGCTACATGTTCCCTCTAGAATCTCCCTCTGGATCTACTCCACCGTGCTATGTCCTCTATTTAGCAAGGTTTCCTTATGTCTACATTTCGGACACCACATCACGTAGAGTTTTTCCAGTAATGGATCTCAGGAATTTCATTTCAGATGTTTTTTGAGGAATCTTTTGGTATGAACAGTGTCAGCCTGTGTCTATTGAACAAATATCATGCATGTCTTGTATATGTTGATCTTGCTTTAACACTAACAAACTGTCAAAATTACCCGAAATTATATATGGCGTAATTCTAATATAACTTACATACAACAAATTGAGCGAGCCAGCAATTTTAATGAAAACTTTAAATGGAGTGTTCGAAAATACAACTATTGAGTATTATACTGTTGTATTTTGCTATATCTTTGTGGTTATTCATTATGAATATAAATTAAACGAATTTTCTTTGTTTATCAGCACTAATTTTTTTGGTAAAACCAACCAGTTTCGGAAACAACGTTCCTTCGTCAGGGTATACTTAATAGTAATTAAACTTTACAAAATTATAAACAATCATACTTCAGTGTCAAGTGTCCAAGTGGGTAAATAGTGGGGGGGGGGGGTATTTGGACACTTGACACTGATGTATGATTGTTTATAATTTTGTAAAGTTTAATTAGTCCGATTGGTTTTACCAAAAAAATTAGTGGTGATAAACAAAGTTAATTCGTTTAAATTATATGAGTATTATAAAATTTAAAAATTCTGTGCTGAAAAAATGACACGCCCTAATGCTGATGTGTCCCGTGCGACTGAAGCACAGAGCTTCTAGGCGTGCAGAGTAGGGATGGTGGTGACACAATGGCGATGTGGGTGCAATCTATAACTCCTATTGTATCGGGGATATTGAATTTGGTTAAGAATTGTTTGCTTTGTCCTTGCGTTCTGTGGAGCTTGATTCGCTCGTGCATGAGACGTGTAATGATGGCGCTTGTCGTTTCGCTTATAATTCTGATGACTTGATTGACTAATCCTAAAATTATGTGTCACAATTATATAAATGTATTTTACAATTTTTTTATGCAACTTAGTTCCATACATAACTGTGTATAAAATTTAGTCTAAGATTATTCACCATATAACGAAAACCTTGTTTTACGCACACTTTAATTTTGTTTTTAATTAATATAGAAACATTAGAAATTGGGAAAAGTAAACCTTTCTTCATTATAATTACCATTTACCCTCGTAATTGTAACCACATCCCTCTAACCCCCTCCCAGAATAGCCAAATCTCTCTTTATTTGATCATTAATTTCAGTACATTCATTTTCTTTAAGAAGGGAGCATCGCTCCAAAAGATGTTAAGTTTTTTTAAAAAAAAAAATAATTCTACTTAGAACAAAGTTTTCATTATTTTATTTTTGAAATTATTTACATATCATTCTTCTTTCTACTAATGCTGTCCGGTTATCGAACGTAATCGATTATGTCAGCGATCATTATCGTCGAGCTTTCTCGAATATTGTTTAGGTTTTTAGGCTGGATTTCCTTCATCCTTCAGGACCTCTGCTGGTTGCAATTTTGCTTTTGCTGGTTGATAAAATGAAAGTTATGTTGTTTTTCTGGACGCCACATATTGCAAAATCAGTATTTTTTTTAATTTTAAGGATTCATTTATCCTTTCGGATCAAGATTATCATATTGTCATTAGTAACCTTATTACTTCCGCTATCTAAAAAGCCGTTTAAAAATATAGGTGCACATCTAAAGTGCTTCAGGATGCTTTAGCACTTAAGCAGTAAGAGTAATTGTAAATAAAATTAGATACCTACATATATTTTTTTATATTCCATATCCGCCTAACTTTTACGCCATATTTCTAAGCCTCCCATATATTTAATTGTAGGAATACTCAATATATTGTCACGTGTCGTGGCTGCAGGAAGACGAATGAAAACACTAAAAATTAATTAGCGATTTATAAATAAGTGATTAATAAATTATTAAATGGGTAAAGTCGCGAATTAAATGAATAAACCATTATTTTAATCACAATATTTAGAATACATTAATAAAATTATTACACCATTATTTAAATCACAATGTTAATAGATTTTTCTATAAATTTTATATATTTAATTTATAAATTTTAATAAATAACGTCTAAAGTTTTTTTATTATCACTGCGTAACGAAATTTCTGCTCCAAATATCGCACTTAAGTACTTCGCTTTATTAATCTGCGCATCATTGGTATCACACACGCGTTGGTAATACTGATCGCCCGGCTTGTCGCTAATCTCGCTCTGGAAGAAACGTCAAAAGAAAACTAAACTATGGCCACGACACCGCTTCGCTTTTATAGAAAACACGCTGTATTTCAGAACATTCAGACGTTTGTCCCGAACATCAAAGAACTCGCTTCACATGTGAGTGTCTCATTCAACTCACGTACGAAACGAGTTGGATAAAGTTAAAATATAAACAACTATGCCCAATTATGCGAAACAAGTCATAAAACATCCAGGCTTGAGTAAATTACATATAGATTAATTGTGACCTCCCGGGAATCGAACCCGGAACCCTCGGTGCGAGAAGCCAGCGTTACACCCACCGAGCTACGAAGGCCGCCATTATTATTGGTCATATATTTTAAGAGCATTTGAAAGCATCCCGATATAAAGTTTTTGTATACAAAATCAAAATTTTATAGGAGAGAGTGAAATAATTAGCCGGAATTTCAGTTTTTTTATTTTCTTATATTCTCTTTCCGATCATGGACATTAATTTTTTATTTTTGTATTTAAAATATAAAGCAATCCCAATGAAATTCTCAAACTGTCGGTATCTGCCATATTTGTTACTAACAGATAATAATGGATGAATACAGACACACGTTAGCCAATTTTTGAGGTCAAATTTTGGCAAGATTAAGTAGAAATCAAGAAAAATAAAATACTGCACCTGGCGCATACTATAAAGAGACCATTTTAAAACTATAATATCACTTTGTAATCGGATGTACTCGATTATAAGCACCTAACTAGCATAAGTATTAACTCCTGTGTGCCGGTGATGTAACGTAGGTTGTAAAGTATCTACCTGTACACCTAAGCTAAATACCTAACTATAAAGTTTAATAATGTAAGTTTTACGAAAAGCCCAAAGCTTGAGACTTTAAGCTACCGAATTGAGCTTTATTACAGCTTTTGGGACTTTTAAGCACACACTTTATGCTTTAAGCTACTAGATGAAAACTTAAGTTGAACTTAGAACTTCGGAAGTATATTTACATGAAAGCTAATATTTTATTTATTTTTTTTTTGTTAAGAATTTATATTTTCAAAATTGGCCAGTCGTGATCTATCTAGTGGTTAGGAAAATTCCTCCTCCGTTGTGTTCGTAGCTATCCAAAATTCTTTTGATATGTGGTGAGATTCGTATTCTTATTAACGCGACTAGACTAATATAGATCGAATTCTTACCTAACTATGGAAATAACAAACGCACGTAACTAATCCGTACTCGTCCTTCTAGAAACCGCTCTAGAACTCTACAGTTTCGCCTATATGAGAGATAGCCGATATCGTCCACGTCCGGAGTTGGCCTAAAAGCCAATTATATGCGGCGTAGCCTAGGAATAAACGCTAGTAGCAAAACTCCCTTACATTGAACCGCCATAACTATAATACCATCGGGGGTAAAATACTGTAATATAAAACAATACAATCGTTGCCAAGTTAACGGCATACGCTAAAGATTCCGCCCGCATTGATTATCAACATCTCATAATAGCAGCTTAGAACAGTGTCAGCACAACCACATGCGGCACCAATTTATGACAGATTTACAAGATATAATAGCATACGTTATATTCAAAACACAAGTAAGAAACCTACCGATAGCGCGTCTCACGTTGTCCACTCTGCTCAATCTGTTCATAGTACATAGTAGGGGAAGACAAACATATATATATTCACAACAACTAGGCGCAACAGAGGCTCAGGGCAAGCTTTGTCTGACATTATCGCAGCCCGAGATTCTAAGGGAATGGAAGATACAGATTTGTAAGTGAAATTTAAGAAGTGTCTAACCACTTCTGTTCGAACGTGGATTCTAGATGCCCCCCCCCCCCTGTAGGGGGGAGGGGGATGCGGCCCCAGAGCATCGCCGCATCCGGTGGTTAACTACTGTTTAGACATAACCTCCCACACTAAGCTGCAGACCAAGATCAAGCCGAGACTCTATTGCTCCTGCTGGAATCCCCCGAAGTCCTCGCTTCCCGGCGACAAACATATCAGGAAGAAATCCCGCGTCTGATATTAAGGTTTGTATATTGTCCCGCGGGGCAGTCCAATTGACTGGTGTATATGATGAGGATCCCACGTTGCGGCTACATGAGCCGGATTATTATGATGTTTACTGCTGATGAAAGGGCTGAATGAACTAACTGGGTGACTGGAAAAGACTCTCCCTTGAGCGCGTCAGTCAGAGCCATGTTAGCATCGCCAAATATAGTTGATGTGATTGATCCCACGGTGTAGTCTTATTGACTAGAGATATTAAATGATGGTAAAACAGCATGATTATTACAGTTGATTGTGTAGTTCCTGATATGTTTCTCGCTGGCCTGGAAAGGAGAACCCCGAAGGTCTCTGTATACAGCAAGTTAGAAAAGGTGGTGAATGATGAGTATGATGGTGTTAGTAATGTCATCGCGCGCCTGAATGCGGTCCCGATCATAAAATTGATTGTTAAACTGCTAACAGATCTCGTTCATTAAAGCGGCCCCGAGCATAAGTATTGACTGTCGAACTGCTACCTGCATCTTATAATTTCTCGTTCATGAGGAACGTCCTATCTCGTCCTTGAGTACGGAGTTATTACATTCACAGACATTCATAACCAGAGCCCGAGCTCGTCGGGCCAAGGGGAGTGAAAGAACGTAGGGGCTTCTTCCCTCCGGCTGTGTTTGAGGCACGACGCTCTGGTCCGATTCGAAATGCTTCACCTTTGCTTGACTGAACACCTTTTAACTGTGTGGAGGCTTT
>JADDOH010019234.1:0-14250 GCA_016648135.1 Agrypnia vestita
TACCTATTCAAGATTCAAGATTCGATTATATGCAATTAATTTTTATTTTGTATTCTCGTAAATTTGTGATCAAGTTCAAAAAAAAATCTATTTCTTTCAACACAGTTTTTTTTCTAAATCAGTTTCTATATTTTTATATATATACCTATGTATTATAATACAATTTTCAATATCTTGAATAGTTCATCCATTTGCCTGACAGTTTTATTAAGGCGAAATTTTATTTCTTCCTAAATTCAATAAAGAAAAATACGGATTTTGATGTATCGTCTTTTCAGAATCGAAATAGACTTCGTACCAGAATATAATACTTTTTGTGTTCGAGAATCAGTATAATACATTTTACTGGTTTTTGAATAATGCGACGCTTTGAAAAAATCTTTTTTCTTTTTCTAACGCGATTTATTTCCGTAAATTTACAATACATATCGCTATGGTGCCTAATTTGCCAATTTGTATTTTGCGTCAAGGGAAGTCTCGTAAAAAATCACGTAAAACATAACGTTTTCTTGCCTATATCTATATATTATCTCTTATGTTTACGATTTTTAAATTAGTTTTTGGTTACATCCAGTAACATAAATCTTTATCTCATTCACACTTCATCTTAATCTAAATATTTTGCCACGGGTCGAGGTTGCAAAAGACAAATGAGACACTGGAAATAACTTAGAAATTAAAAAAATAATTAATTAAATAATTAATTTAAAATATAAAAATAATAATTATAATTAGAAATTTGTTAATTAGTGATTTATTATTCTATTAAATTTACAATATCATTTAACACGACTTAAATTAACACACCATTCTTTAATGCACACTCGTCTGTGAACTTATCATTGGTTTATCTTCTATTCACTGTTTATACCTACCACTTGCTAGAATATTCCATTTGAATATCGCATAAAAGTAGTCCCACTAATTTAAATCACTTGTTAGGTACATCACTCGATTACTTCATCCCGCGGCTGATATCGCACCGATAGAGATGTCAAAACAAACTTAATCTGCGCAGTTGTCAGTCCCGCTTTATATAGATGCCTTCTCGAAAGTTCGACAACTTCCTAGGCGTTATGAAATTCGTGTGATTCATTCCAGAAACTTCTAGATATCTTGCTACAATATGAATAATTGATTGTCATTTAAAGAAGTCTTTTAATAAGTAAAGATATTATTTATTAATATGGTAGTGCACCGTATGGTTATTTTAATTAACAATAAACTAAAATTTGTAATACACTGCTTACCGATGTTTTCACTATAACAACTTCTAATATTATGTATTATGTCGCATTTTAGAGTAAGAAGGTATTAAAAAATCCAGTTAGTCATTATTGTTAAAAAATTCTCCGTACTTATAAGTCTATAACAATTATCTAAGACGAAAGAAATTTTAAGTCCTCCATTTAGCTAATTCAGTCTTTGTGTAGCCTGCAAGTTCTTAGCGCTTTGTCCCAGTTCATAAATTAGCGAAAATATCTTAACACGTGTTTTTTTTATTAACATGTTTAGAATTTATTCGTGAATAGGTCTCGCTAGGATAAAAATAAATGAAATAGTGATGAATACACAGATTATAGGACACGTCAGTATATTCACTGCATTTCAGTCAGAGCTACACGCTTGCGTTGAGAAAAATAAAAACTCTATGGTCTCCCATAAGGCCAACCTCAAAATTTATGTTCACTATCTGTAAATATTATTTTTATGTCAAACAAACTCAAAACATTATTTATTTATTTATTTAAAGAACAAACAAAAATCAGCTTAATGTATATTCAATAGTACAGGGACCATCGTACAAATTTCCACAAATTAAATTGTTAAGCGATAAAACAGCAGCAGACAGAGATAACTACCTGTTTAGGAAAATGGATTAATGACTTTTTAGATGGAGAAAATTAATTTGATTTGGAGAAGTTTTTTTATTTGTGCGAATGTTACTTCATAATTATTGTATTTTTCCTCTTTATATTGAAAAAATCCATATAAACAATATTTTTGATACAGTATTAAAAGTATTAATTAATTATTTATTTTTTCTTAATGGATATTGCCGCTCAATCATTCTTAGAACATGTAACTGAGTGTTCGTTCAAAATACGTTAATAAAAAATAATTATCGTTCTTTCTTCAAACAGAGAAAAATAACTTTGTGGTGATATAATATTAATATAATTAATTAATAAAAATATACTTTGTTTTCAGCACCTATAAATTAATATTACTTTTCAATAAATAAGTGGTGAAAACGAAGTATATTTTTATTAATTATAATTTTTGTTGTAATGGATTGACACTCATTGTTATTTAAATAACTTGTTATTTACCTACCTGTTGTAATTCTGAGCTTTGCTGACTTGAATTTATCCTGTTTGTTTATTATTGTTTGAATTTATTTGTTTTTTTTACGTCCTTAGCAAGGTCATCGTATTTATACGCGTAAGCGATACTTTCAGGGGGCGTACCCTCCGAGTTTAACTGTGCTCTAATAATGCTACTAAATTTGGCGATATAGGCATAAGGACAGAATAAACCAACTCAAATTCCTTTGATAACAGCGTTCAGAGAGATTTATGTGACAACCTATAAATCTAGAACTTTTGTTGGACCTTTCGGCGACACTCACTATCAATTTTATTTGATCGATATTACTGGGAAAGCTTTGCGTTATTTGCGAAAATTCTTTAATTTCATCGTGAAATGTAATTAGGAAATATATATCAATTATATTGTATTTTCTATTGTACAAGCACAAACAATTACTGTAATAAAAGTACTGTCAGAGCCTCTTAAAGACAAAAACACTATTGAACATTCCATGACATTTTGCGACGCCCTAACATAAACATAAAAAAACGAGCGAGCCTTACAGTATTCGCATTTGATGTGTAACATTTGACGTACATCTCACAATTAAAAATATCAATTGAGCAGAGACAGAAATTAGCCGCAAAATTTAATAAAGCTAAATACGGAGATATTTATTCGACTACTTATTCATCATTACATACTTACATTTTTTATCAATGATCTGCATTTTTTCAGACACACATTAACAAAAATTTGTTTATAAATGCATTTATTAATAGATAAGATAAGATATATATATAGATATATAGATATATATATATATATATATATATATATAGATATATATAGATATATATATATATATAATATTATTATAACAGTATATATTTTTTTTCTAGGTACATAAAAAAAAACAAAATACATTATAGTAAGTAGTAGTAGCTTGTTGGTCTTGTGGTTAGGACACTGGCCTCGTTATCTAAAGGTCGCGGGTTCGAACCTCACCCCAGACTTGCAAGTTAGTCCTATTTTCATAGCACAAGCTTTAGTTTAGCTTAGTTTGAGAATAGTAAGAATATTGATGTGACACGTATTCCGTGTTCACATCTCTATTTTTAAAAAAAAAATGTTTGGTTTACATGTATCCACAGTTAATTGTATATATTTTTTTATAAACACGAGAGAGGTAATATTTTACAAGATGAATAATTAAATTCTTGAAAAATCTTAGTTTCTTTTTTGACAGCACTTTAATGATTACATAAAGTCTTTGTTGAAATTATGAATAACGAGTCGTAAAAAATTGGAGTATATTTCACTGGGTGACAAGAATAAGTTTCCTGTCTAATGGTTTGCGAAGCAGTAAGGAGATTATGCCATAAAAATAAGTGTGAAAGTGTCAAAATTGTAAGTCGATTGTTAAAACTTTGCGCCATTTGCGAAGAGAAAAAATAAGTTAACAGCAAAAGACGTCGGATCCGGCCATGGGATGAGCGAGATATTTCTTCCAGATTTCCCCGCAGACCAGACGTCATGTAAAGCTGTCACGTTCCAGAACGGTAAAATTTGAAATATTTTATAGAAAATGATTACTTTTAGGGTAAATAAATATGTGTGAGGCATACTTTTTTACTGTCCTTTTGAATTTTTCGGAAAGTAAAGCATTATTTTTAGAGTAAATGATGAGCAGTGTGAACAGATTTAACTCGGAAAGAGTTTGTTTGAGGGGTTACGTCACTTGACATTTTCTAAAAAAAAAAATCTTAAGAAAATATAGATAAAAAAAAGAAAATAATTATTTTCTTTGTTTGTTACTTATATGTATATGCCAAACTACACGGAATGCGAGTTGCATCAATATTCTTAATATTCTCAAAATAAGCTAAACGCTTGTGCTATGAAAACAGGAATAACTTTCTGGAATGGGACTCAAAACACCGACCACCAGATCACTAAGCGAGCTCATCACCATTACACCAACAAGCTACTCGAGCTATATTTTTTGCTTTATCATTTAATTTGAATTTCTTAAAATAATTTTAGCCATTCTTTAAAAAAATACAAAAATTGGCTGATTCAATGAATTGGCAATTCGAAGCTAGCGCGTAGGTGAATTTTTAAGCGAATTTTATTATTGTTTTGCGTTTTTCCTGCAACTTCCTTTTTTAACTGATGGAGGCAATATCTCAAAAAATATTGAGCCGATTTTATTCAAATTTTGTACACATCTTATAATATTAAGAACGATGTATCGTACAACTTTTTAAATAAAATGCACTGATTGCTACAATTATGCAGTTTTAGCTTTGATTTAAAAAAAATTAAAGATGTTTTAAAACTGACCTCATTTACCCAAAAAACATTTTTTTTATGTTTTGGTTTTTTGGATGATCATAGACTTGACATCATTTAAAAAAATAACTTTTTCATTTCATTTAAACGCTAGCGACATGGTTATCTCTACCAGCTACGCGCAACATGGAGAATGACCTTTGCGGGACAGCACAATATAACTAATATTTGCCATTATATGTCGTAAATAATGATGATAAAATGAACTTTTTGAGCAATAGTTACGACAAAAAAATGAATGTATTTTTTACTGTCTCATAATTTTAATTGAACAATTCATCGACGCAATTATTTATATGGGGAAGAATGGAAGATATCACACTTAATTCAAGATAATTTAAGATTATGTAAAATATAAAATAATTAATTTGTACAGTTACCAATACTTAATGAGATATAATATTATAATATCAGCTGACGGTACTTTTACAAGTCAGTTACTAAAGAATAATTATTTACTTATTAATGACCGACAGCTATGAAATAGTAATATATTTATATTTGCCCTGCCGGCGGTTAAATTAAATCCTTGGCGATTGTGCTAGGCGGAGCATGAAATGATTCGCGCCTTTGCTAAGCCCTAGTATACATTTATAGTATCTTCTTGGCGGTCCACGGAAAGGCGGCGGTAGCAACATTCGTTAGACGGCCGGTTCGGGTTTGTTAGTCCCATCTACGGCCATTTAATTTATGTTTTTAGCCGTGAATTCGAATGCAATTACGGACGTTACACGAAGTTACGGACTGACAGACAGACGGACGGTCTGACAGACGGATGAACAGATAGATGGACAGACAGACGGACAGACAGATGGACAGGTAGCGAAATAATTATGTTTGATGACAATAACATATCTTATAAAAATGTAAAAAAATAGTCCTCCTTTTAAGGTTTATGTGCATGATCTTAATGTTCCATAGAAGTTGCATAAAAGTTTTTTGATTATTCGCTGCAGTCAACATACCTTTAAATTTCCGATTCCTGCTTAGTAGTAACACGTCAATTTGGGTAATATATGTATATAAATTCACTATTTATCAATAAAAAATTAGACCGTACGCCAAAAAACAGTAACTAAATATTAAAAATAAAAAAATATGAGCCACTGCCAATGTACGTAAAAATAAACTAAATACACTTACAACTAATAATTAAATAAATTTTTTAACATCAATATGTATGTTACGAAAATTTTTTTTCGTAACATTTATTTGAAAAAATTCTAATAAATTTTATATAACTATTATTGGACACCTTGTCTTTTACAGTGACCCTTGTGGAGCAATAAGAAAAGGCCGCCCAGTGTGAGATAAAAAAATCTCTGCAGAATACGTAAGCCAGTTACGGTCAATAACCGATAGCGCATTCGCACCATTTCTGAGCTTTACGAGGTCAAACTGCCTAAAATAGCTAAAGGGATGATCAAGGAAATAGAGACGAGCTGGGCATGTTAATCGAGACCTCTAGGATTCTTCACAATACCTTTGGGGAACCCCAACCAGATCACTACCGCTGAAATGCCTAAGAATCAGAACCAAAGAAGGATGTTGTCAAATTTGAGGACTGGAAAGGTCTGACCTGGAGATACAGGGATTTCTGGATAAAGTTTTTTTGCATTTGGCCATAGAAACGGATGGTTCATAGAGCCTTATTTTAAATTATCATGATTATTTTATTATTTTTTTTATTATTGGTACATAAAATAAATATATTTTTAAACAACACTTTGATACGAAATAGCTTATAAATGTCCCGAGTCATATATTTGTTTTGTATTATTCTTATATTTCTAAATTGAGCGTGGTTAGCCACGCTCAATTTTTTGTTACTGACCTTTAGTCCAGCAACAAGATGCCCTTCAGTTGTAAGATGATTTTTACGGATTAACAATACTTTAAGGGATGAGAAACAAACATTTATGTCTTTGGCTTTGTACAGGCCGCATGCAAAAAGCGCTTACAACTCATATATGAAAGCTTCACGCAATTTGAACATATATACAACTTCCAAAAAATGAATAAGCATGGTATATTCTATCATGGGTGGAAATGGTGAATGTTACAATTGTGTAAAGTGATCACTTAAGCCTACCTAAAGACAGGTCATAAGTCCTGTTACACCCAAAAATGACTTCTATACCTACTTTCCCATAATTAATACAGTTTCGTCTCTGTGAGATATCTATAATATACACTAATTGATTAATAATGTCTCTGTGACATAAATCCAGCACTGTTCTGAAAGATTTGAACAAACTCAAAATATTCTGATTTATGTCTTATTCAAAAAGAGCAAAATTATCAATATGATTATTAAAATGTACCTTGTTTTCAATACATGATATTCTTTCGTCAGAATACAATTTAAACTAACAAATTAAAAATCAAAAATTGTACAATATATACAATCAAAATATTAAAAAAATATATAAATACGGGGAATAAATAATAATTTGGTACTTATATGATTTTTTTAAAGATAAATGTATTTGGAATTGTATTGACCTGGTTATTTATCATATTCAATTTACCTACTATTAAAACATAATATTCTTAATTACAAAATTTCTAATACATCAAACTGTAAAAAATGCTCTCAGGTTTTCACGGCCATTCAGAACCTTCTGTGTGTAGTTTTTTAGGATATTCTGCTGTATTTATGTGACCTCTCTGGCAAAAGTTTCGAATCCCATTACAGAATCCATCATTAGGGCTGATTTTGTGATTGTTACTGATGAAGTTACTTCTCTTTTTATGGAAATAAATTTTATTTTCAACATTGAAAAATGGCCGCTCGTGATTAAGCAGTGATCGACGTTGGCTGATAATATCCTGCTTTATACATAATTCTGTAATATTTCATTATTATTTATCTATTTGTTTTAAGTTAAATTAAGCAATAATTATTTTGGTACACGAGCGAGTAATTAAACGAAAAAGGTTTGTTATTATGAATTAATTAATTAGGGTTCACACAACACGGAAAAATAACCCTAAAATAGACAATTAATGTTTATTCGCCTTTGATTAAAAATCTCATGAGTATTTGCTTAGTGTCAAAATTATCGGGATAGGGACAATCATTAAGGTAATTGAATTATAAGCGTACGTACTTAAAATATACTTTTTAAAACAAATATTTTCGGTATTTGCACTTTTTATTTAGACTTGTCACTAATATAATTATCTACTTAAGTACCTACATACATATACTGAAAAATTAAATAAGTTAAAAATATTTTCACAGATAACGTGAAGATTTTCTTTACAGAACGTCAAAAAATAATTATTGCTAGCTATTAAAGATTATTAAAATAAAATGTTTTACAAATATTTTTTAAAAATAACATATTTATTACCCTGATCACCACACTCATTTTCCTCCCTATTTAAATCCAATAAAATCAGCAGGATAATTACTTCCAAAACTTTATACTAAAATATACAATATAAATTTAATAAATTTGAGTTATCTGAGAATTGTTTGTGATAAGTATATAAATCTTTGTTATTTTCTAGTTTTGGGCTGTCTGGGTATCTATGGACATGTTATTTTCTGTATTTGTTAGGTACCGCATACTATTTTTTTTCTTTGGTCGGGTTTCGATTCACGCGGGAGTCAAGAATTAAACTTGGACATATTTAAGTGTACTCTGGTTAGCGGTCGGCAGAAGAAAAAGAGCAGACTAATTGGAGGAGCAACAATATGGTGAGCCAACGGTAGAATATGGTGAGTGGTGATTATATTTCTAGAGAATCTCTCATTTCCAAACATCCCAATGGAAAGCCCAGATTCGAGAGCACTATTGAGGGAATTTGCCTCAACAAACATAAATTTTTTCATACAAAAAGTTTAAAACAAAAAAAATCGGCCTATTGCTACTTTCACTAATATTCGATAAGTAGCAAATGAAATAGAAGAAGATATAAATAGTAATAATCACTTTTACCTTTTTATACCAAGCCCTTGCTGCCAAAAAACCGTAAGTTTAAAAATCTCATTTTACAAGAAGAGGTTCGTTTTTACATATTTAATTTAAAAATTTAAATATTGAGAGTACTTTGTAGATTTTATTAAAATTATAACTTTAGGTTTATAATATTTAAATCTTTAGCCGACATCAAATTATATTTAATAATAAACTCCCTCATATATAATGAGATTTTAACGCTCGCGATCTATAACTGGGAAGAGCTCAGTATAATATTCATTAACACAAAACATTTCACACATAGCATTCAACATTATATATTATAAAATTAAATATCTACCTATTCTCTATAAAAAACCTACAACTTTAACCGATTTAAACCAATCTTGCACAGTTGTTCTTTAGGCTCGTCGCAAAGTAGAGCCTAACAATAACTCACAACTTAGTTGAGTTACAGTTACATTTCTTCGTGTCCATTCACCACACTTATCAAAACAGTACAAATTAGTATTACGTTGTATGTTATATATCTCGAGTGAAAATAAAAACAAAAAGTTTAATGTATGAAATATGAGTTATTTTATTGATAAATTGTTTGTTTTAGGAAAAAATTACCATTGAAGGAAGAACTTTATGAAAGTGGTAATAATTCATTGGATAAGTCTGAATCTATATGATAATACCGTCATCCATTGTAATTCCTACAAAGCTTCTATCTACAGAGACTATGCATTTCATTATTAGTTAGCATTATTAATGTTGGTATCTTCCTGCCTACATGAGTAAAATGCCTTTTTGTGAAATTAAATCAATTAATTAATATTTATTAAACAATGTTTTTTTAATCTATTTTTCAGTAAAACATATTGTTAGAAAATTAAATTAAACACGAATTCGTTAGGTTTTAACCACTACATTTTTGGTAACGCCAACTGGTTTCGGAACCACTGTTCTTTCTTCAGGGTAAACTATAAACTAAACATAACAAAATATGGCCACATACAGAGTTGTGGATGATGAATATGTATATTATTTATTAGGTACAAATAATAATACATTATTTAACACACGGTGGGATTCCGCCATCCATTACCGGTTAGCTCGGTTTGAAAAATAAGAATATGCGTGGACTCCATACTCTGGACTCCAAAGCACGAGATACTTACGATGCTGGATTCATCCTGTTGAAATTTTCATTAAAAATATAAAGGCGAAAGATTATAGCAAAATGTCATTAATTTTCGTATATAACCACTAAAAATAACTTTTTTGTATACCGGTTTCGAGACGAAACCCTTCTCTTCGTCGGGACAACCACTACACTAGTATGTAAATATCACTACACACTAAAATTATGGTATTATTTACACACCAACACCTTCACAAAATACTCTTCATACGCATGTTACTCTAACTAAAGCCAACATGCACTAAGTTTCTTATCAAAAAGGATTAAGAATTTGAGTAGAGGAGAGAGGGAAACCGGGTGGGGTCTACAGAGGGTGTTGACAAATCTTGTGTTTTATCTGATAATTTTAAATCAGAGGACTGTATGGAATTGATTATGAATTAGTGAAATGATTATTTTATGGCTTAACGAATATAAACATTTTCACTCCTGTTTTTAAATCAAAGTTATGATTGTCTGTAGTCTTTCTCATGAAATAGTATACATAGATTTTGCAGCTGGTAATGATATCTCTATATTGTTTTAATATCAGTTGCTGTTGGTAGCTTCTCGTTCTGTGGTTAGAGTAAAAGACTCCCTTCTTTATCTTTTAGGTTTTGTGTCATTTGTGCTATTTCTATTTCTGTCCTATCCTATATATATATATATAAATATATATATATATATATATATATATAATATATAATTATATATATATATATATATAATATATATATATATCTATATCATATCCTACTGGAGAGAGCTGGCACTAGACCGAGATGAGTGGAGGAAAATTATTGAGGAGGCCAAGACCCACCAAGGGTTGTAGTGTCAAGAATGATGATGGTGATGATATATATATCCTAATTTCTATTGCTATCCTATTTCAATGCTGGTTCTTAGGCATGCATGGCCATTTCTATATCCATATATCACATTTCTGCCACCAGATCCTGTAGCGCATCACGTAAAATTGTAAGGTGAGATGATGACCAGGTCTATTTGGTCATGATTATAAAAAAAATGGAACTTGCAATCCCTTTGTGATATGCCAAGGCAGTTGAAAAACAGGCCGACTCGGTACCCAAATTTGTTTTCTTCAAACAAAAATAAACAAAATTTCAGTTAGTTCTTAATATTTTTTTAAAACGATTAAAAAAATACAAAATGGAAAATAATTAAATTTTTACAATATTATGATTGCGTTTATAATACACACAGTGTGTCTGTATCTAATAACGTGATTATTTTTGTGAAATTGTTTGTCATACACTTTTTTCTAAAAATATGCTAAAAAGGCAGATGGAATTTCAAAGTGGATGGTATTTACATAGCTGATGTCGCGTAGGTACTGCTCAAAGAGATATTGAATGTTTATTTGCGGCTAACGAACCAGTTAGGTCTGCAAAGAGAATAAATTACCAATATTAACGGAGTTAATTGGCGTTTGTATCTTGGGGTTATTTACTCAGTAGAATTATAAACGTACTTTAATTTAGAGAAATATTTGTAACTGCTAATTTAATAAGGAATCATTTGTACAACACAATTATATTTTCCATATTTCTCGTCAAGATTTAAGAGACGGGATGAAAAATGATATGGATTATTTTAAAAAAAGAGAGATATGAAAACTTAATTAATTAAAATGCAATAGATTACATACAATGCATTAAAAAAAATTGCTTAAGATTATAAATATAAATATTCACAAAACCTGCATACTTATTTTGCGTTTGTTAGTACGGATTTTAGTCGTGATTCCAAATTCTATCTGAAATATCAATTTTAAGGTACGCAAGTATCTATTATGACTCCGTATGATTTCAGTTTATAATGTATGGGTCTCTTGGTTATAGTAAATATTTAGTTTTCTTGAAGGACCACCAGGTTTATTTAAAAAAATTATATATTTATCCAGGTTATTGAAAATCGATGATAGTAAGAGGAGTTTCTAGAAGCTTTGTAAAATTTTGAATTGGCAAGAGGCCTTGAGATTAAAATTTTCTACCTGGTAGCTAATTACTTAATAAAATAATGAATGAATTAGTTTATTACCCACACAATGAAAAAGTTACTTAAACACTCCCATCTCTTGTCAGAGTGGATTGTATATCAGTAGATAATATTTTTCGTATATATTGTTTGTATACTATGTATGTAGGTATCATTATTATGATTTCCATGCAAGGAAATTAACACACGATAAAAAAATCCATGTACAGGTTACTTGGTCTAATAGTATTTTACTAATACCGTCTCCAACCAATCCGTTTAATATATTATATTATATTGAATAATTAAATAAAGATTTCGTTACATATTTATTATTTTAATTTAGTGTAACATTTTTGTTATGACGCAAGAGTTTTAAAATCAAACTATAAACTATAATGGTGATTAACAAAAGCGGACGAACTCGTGAGGGAGGTAAACATACTGCCCGCTCCATGCAACGTGGGAGAGGAAGAGAGGGTAGGGAATGACGGAGTGTTTGAGTACGTACTAAATAGACAGCCTAATGAATCATAATACAACGTCAGTTTTAACGCACATTGTAAAATATTATACGATAAAAAGTTTAATGTCATTTATATTCCATAGGTCAATGTTTATTTTTGAGCTAATTAATGTTGCATATTTTTGTGCGCATATTTTTGTTTTGATCAGGACACGAGTGATATTTAACCACCCATAAAAAAATGTACAGAGTAATTATTTTCAAACATGTTTACGATATATTAAATTTATTTTAATAACATACAAAAATACATGTTGCCTTGAATGTAAAAATGCTTTTTTTTTTTTACAATATCCCTCTTTCGTGACTTCCCGCAACTATTAAAAGCCATGTATATCTATACTGTACAGTGACAATCAATGTTCTTAATAAAATCAAAGGTCAAATGAGGGATGCGAAACTGAAGTTAAAAGAAGAAATAGTATGGCTAAGTCTACTTTGTTGAAGTATGAGGAACTGGAGAGAAGGAACTTAAGGAAGGTAAAATTTCAACAGATTAAAAGCAATGATATTTTCAAAAGCTCTTCTGTATATACGAGTAGTTGAAGTATGAAGCCTGATAAGGAAAAGAAAGAAATACGCTCGACGCCTTCAAAATGTGGTGTTGGCGTCGTGTTTCTGTATACCATGGACTGTGAGACAAACTGAAACAAACAATGACAAACAAAAAATGTTTTTTTTCTTCAGGAACGTTGAAGAAATGAAGGCATTCTGGTAAAAATAGCAATCGCTAGGAATATACGAAGCCATGAGGTCGATCTCCAACAAGACGGATGGAATGACAGAACTCACTGTATGTTATTCTAAAAAAGGATATCCAAGAATGGAGGTAAGAAAAGACCATCGGGAGAGATATATGCGCTTCAAAGTCTAAATAAGTGGACAGTTTTTTCTTTTTTGCGTAAAAGGACTTTTGCGGTTTATAAGTTTCATCTTCGATTAACATTCAAGGTGGATGGATACAGCATCCGAAGTTCACCGCTTCCGAAATCTAGTAAAATGTGGTGGTGATTAGAAATATTCAAAATGTATTATAAACCACAGCATTTTAAATTACTAATTTAATTCAAAGATAGGCCAAATTCTACGAATATCAACTTGATATTAACTTGAATATTAATAATATGTGGACATAAAGAAAGACTGAAACTTGTTTGTGGTTCTGGCCACTAGATCCGTCACAAACCAGTTCACATTTGAAACTAATGAAATTTTACTTCTACGTAACGTGTAACAGGAACTCAGCGATGATAAAGGAAATTCTCAATATGATTAGCGAAGCAATTACGGTATTGAATATTTAAATTTAGCTTTTTTCGACCACTTTCCGAAAATGGTTGGCATGAAATAATAAATCATGTTTTGTACGGTACACAAGTATTAGTACTTATTTTATGGTAATCGTAATCATTAGTTCATTAGCTATTTGTTTATTTGTTCGGTTTCAGAAGCTATACATAATTTAGGTTGGACTATGCCTATCTCTGTGTTAATCTGTTAATGTGTTAATCTTTAAAATAAGAGAACTAATTTTAAAGGCACAAAGTTATTGCTTCTAAACTATTAATTCATTTTGTTCCATCAGGTATCATTATATATATATATATGAAGAATTATTTTCTAGGATAACCCGCGTATTTTAGTCTTGAGAAAGACTGTTATATTGTACCCAACGTTTCGGACAGATAGCACTGGCCATTTTCAAAGGGATTTTGCGCCTTGTGTTTTGAGTTCTGTTTTGAATTGATGGCAAGCACACCCGTTCACTCCAGAAGTCGAGATCCAAGTGAAGCCTAATGCGAGGCTGATTGCTGAATTTACTTTGTGACCTGGTAATTCTTCTATTATTGTTGGAAATTCCGTTATTGTTAGTTATATTAATATGTTCATTTCTGCGTCTGTACTTGGAATCGGGTTACAATACAGACGCAGTAAATCTTAAAATTAACAAATATATA
>JADDOH010019235.1:0-30663 GCA_016648135.1 Agrypnia vestita
TTTTTAAAGCTTATCATTGGTTGTATCTCAAGTTTTTGACTGAATTTACGAGTTCTATTTGTCAAGTAACCTCCATTTTCAAAAAAATCTTTCCAAATCAATGTCGTCTTCGAACCGCGCATTAATTGTGATATTTATCTGTTAAAAAAGTTTTTTTAAATAAAAAAGTGTTAAAATTAAGCATTTTTATATTCTTTGATATATTTAGAACAAAAATATTGAAATACAATATCTTTAGTGTTATTGCTTCCATGGTTTTATTCGATAAACATGTGCATACATTTCTGACGGTAAATTTCGTTACTTATTTTCATAACTAACCAACTTACCATCACGCCGTTGCCCCGTGGGGGTAGGCAGAGAGGATAGAGCGCCATACTCTTCTGTCCTGACACACAACTTTCGCGTCATCTACATTCATACATCTTCGCATGCAAACTCGACGGTTGTTGAGGCTTCTAACAGGACCATCTTCCAGTATCTGGTTAATTTGGTCAAGTCTGTATATTTAAAAAACCAGAAATTTTACACGAATATAGCCATCACAAAAAGTGTATAAAAAACAGAAATCGTGCGCGAAATTGCGCGGCAGACAAGGTACATTCCGCGTTAATAATTTGTCGCTCGATACATTTTTTTGTAGGGCGAGGCGACGCCCGAGGTGTTTGAAGATACTGCGGCTTATTTGAAGTACCACGCGGGTAGACGAAGGAGTTGATATTTAAAGTGACGGAATGGAAATCCGGCGACCATATAGGATAGGTCAGTCTCCGTAAATAGCCCGCGCGGCCGCCAGGTGTCTCCGAGGCCGGGCTGCCCCCCCCCCCCCACTCCTCGCTGGGGCCCTGCGCCAGGTACCCACCCACCTGTGCAAGGTGAAGGGTACAGGGTGTTCTTTTGGAGGCACAGAACTTTAAAATGAAATGAAACGCATCAAAATCGCGGCAATGTGGCAAATACAGGGTGTACCAGAGCCAGCAGCAGAAACTTGGCAGGTAGATTCCAGACTATGTCACTAGTCTAAAATGTTTAAGCAACCATGGCCTAATTGTTATGGAGATATGCGACATCAAAGTTTGCGTTATTTTCAATATTTCTGACTTATTTTTTACAAAACGTTGAAGTATCATTACAGTAACTTATATCGATTACGAAAAATTTATTCGTTTCAATAAAAGTTAAATAAAATAATAAATACAAAAAATAGGCCAGAAATATTGAAAAAAAAATGCAAACTTTGATGTCGCATATCTCCTTAACTGTTGATATTATGTCATGGTTGCCTGAACATTTTCAACTTATAATCAAGATAGGAATCCACCTACAAAGTATTGTGGACTAGCTCTGTTACACCCTGTATAATGTAAAGGCTTTATTGGAAAGATACTTTTATGATAGTGATGGTCAAACCGTTATTTTAACCGGTTATTCACGGTACAGTTATTTTAGATTTGTGTGTGTGATTGTATCGATGATTGGTAATTGAGATATAATTGCTGTCTAGTATCTACACATTATTGCCCGTCGAATTGCGAAATACCAATCATCGATACAATCAGATACAAATCTCAAACAATAGTTGTTGTGGAGCCGTTTTAAATACCATCACTCTTTTATGCCCTTAATGTTTAAAGACGACTACGATGCCACGATTTTCGAAATTAATTTGCACAACACCAAGTGTTGTTCTGGCGTAAGTCTATTCATGGTGAAACGGCTAACAAACAGAGTAAAAACCAACCTGTGATGGAAAAAGTGTAACCAATTCGAAAATCAAACCTCTAAAAAAACTCCCTATACTTAAACACTCATGGCCTAAAATTATCTTTCCAAAAAGCTAATACCATGGCAATTACCACGATTTTTATTTCACTTTAAAGTAGTGATGCAACGAATACTACCTTCACGCATACGAATACGAATATCAAGCCTACTATTCGGCGAATACGAATACGAATACGAATATTTCAACAAGGTAATAAATAATACACCACCGTTCTTTTTTTACTAAGAGATTTAATAATTAAAATTTACCACCGGCAAATTTTTGTTCAAAAAGCACAATATTTCTTTTATCCGTTTGTACATTCCCAGCGGTCGAAAATAAATATAACTTTTTTCACGCTTACGAAAGGTCATGTTATTAGATTTAATTTAAAATTATACGTTTTAAAAAACAAAAAATACATGAAATGAGCATCTAACCTTATTAATAACCCAACGAAACTAGATGAAAGAACTCACGTTATGCTGTGAAACAAGTAACAATTTGAGAACTCAACAAATCCATTCAAATCACACCCCAAACTAAATTTCGTATCTTTTTATTTAAGATTGTTATAACAAACGTTTTTATTTTTGAAGTTATGCATTTCGGGACCTGCCTGATTATGATAATAATATCCGTGATCATGTTATCCGAATTCCGCTATATGGTATATGGTCCCGCCAGTGTGAGATTGACTATAAACAAAAATATTGCGTAACAAATGCGTACCCTAATAAGGAAACGACTGTCCAAACAGCTTGTAATAAAATAAAGCCGGTATTAGCCGACCCATTGTCAAGCATATAAGGCAGTCTCTCATTTAGAAACAATAAACAATCTTTATAGATTACATTTAGACAAATACACAACATCTTGTAAATTGTATAACGAATTACGAAGTCAATTACAGTAATCCCGTTATGCTACTCATTTACGCGAATTCGGAGTTCCGCGGTTCATGATTTTTTCGTTTGGCAACACTGCAGCCCGCCATCTTGTGCTTATGAAATGTGCTTTTTGTGCTGTGATACGAATTTCACGTGCATAATTACGTTTCAATGAGGAATAATCCAAGAATATGGTCCCATTGTTCATACTTTGAAAATAAGTATTTCACTATATAATTTAATGTCCTGTTAATTTAAACTAACTAAAATAATCGTAATCTAAATTAAACAAACCAAACCTAATAACCTAACCTAACCAAACCTAATAACCCAACCAAACCAAAACTAATAACCTAACCTAACCTATGAAATGTCAAAATATGCAGTGCATTTTTCGAAACTTTAAAGAGTAATATCTTATTTAATACTTACTTTTTAAACGTAAATTATCTTTCATTTTGTTATTAGCACATTCAATAATATAGTGAAATAATCATTTTCGTTGTATATGCAATGGGACCATTATCTTGGATTTAGCCAAGAAGTAAATATGATTCTCCTGCACCTAGTGAGAAAAGTAAAACTATATCTTTGGACTGTAAATTTAACATTATCAAGGATATTGATAGCATAATGAAAATTTGTGAGGCTTTCAATGCAAGCTTGCAAAATAAATCAGCTCAATTGAAAAGGGCATACAAATTTGTGAAAACATCGACCCCAATAAAGAGCGCGTTATAGTTACAAAACGAGGAATAAAAAAAGATTAGCTTGTTACAAAGAAATTGTGCGCGACAAAAGAAAACGTTGTGTCGTTAGACAAACTTGTCAGATTTTATGTAGACATCGAAATAGTTTTTTTTTTACGTAATTTTACGTAATTTTTACGTAAAAACAGCAATTTTATTTAATGTTTTTCTTCTAAAATAGTGTTTTTGTCAGTCTTTGCTCCTAATTAAACAAACATAAATTTATATGCAATGTTGTACCACGACTTAAGCGAATTCGACTAACGCGATTTTCATCGGTTCCGCCTATTTCGCAACTTCGGGGACGGCTGTACTGTATTATAATATATCAATGAAGATAAGCTTATTAAATAATTTTCTTTAATGATCTGCTTAAAATGTACAAAACAAAACATGAAGACATTATTTACAGCAGTTATTAGGCCCTGTGGGTAGATACTTTATGGCGACCATGCTATAATGGTTACGATCAATGTTTTTGCAGCCGATAAAACAATGCAATACATATTATGTCTTACAGCACTAATGCGAGATCCTGTAGAAAATTAATGTAAACCTAATACAAAAAAATGCAAATTATGTTCGATATATTAAATTTAAAATCTGCCTAGTACTGTGTAATACACAATGAATAACATTCTTGACGTGTGCTTACCGTACAGTTGTCATCAAGTATTTTTATTAATCTCACATTTATCGCAATTGAGCCAGTATTTTCAGTTTCTAAAAGTTCAATATAATACATATACCTAAGATTAATGCGATAATTTTACGACATTGTATCAATTTTATTTTAACAATTTTGAAAGAAAATGCCTTTTATGTCACAATATTTTCTGGTTGATAATAAGTACTGCGTTTTTTCAATAAATAGTAAAAATAAAATTGGTCTCCTGTCTCCTACAATATATTCAACTTAATGAAAAACAAATAAACATGTGTATTTACGCATTTAAACTCTCCTCGCTCTTGCGTTCCACATGACCAAACGATCCCAGCTTTGCTTTCTTTACTCTATATACTCAGCTACACTTCATTCTTCCCTGTATCGTACATAAATTATCCACACGTGTCGAAGCGATAGCATTTCCACCGCATTGCGTATACTTTTCACTAATTATTTTCGGATTCCAGGCTACACATATTAAAGGTGGTAATATTGGCGATAATCGCTTTCAGAGCACCATTTACCTATTAATTAATCCAACAGAGTGTTCGCTAAATGAGTATAAACCACTATCAGATTTTAGGTCCACCGGTTTCGAGACGTACCTGCCTCTTCGTCAGGTTCAACACTACAATACGACAACTTAACTTCCACAAAAGATTTGGTAACGCCCCCTCTCACTCCCTCTCCCTCGTAGATTCCTGATAGTTCTGTAGGCAAATTAGTGCATGTCTTTGATAAGATTAACACGCATGTGATAAATATTGGCGAAAGGTTAAAATTACTATGGTTGTGGTGTATAGTGTAGTGTTGGTAGACCTAAATCTGGTAGTGGTTAATACTAATTTATCTAACACTCTGCTATAATGTCTAACCAAAAAGTTAATGCTTTAAATATTAATAAATTAATACAACGATTATATTTCATTTGACAATGTCTTATCGTAGGCTAGCTAAGCAATCAATGACAGTGACATTATAAAGTGACTCAAGGGCTCCAATTAAGGCCACTCGATCTACTGGAAAACGTCGCAATTATATAAGTGAATGATTTAGAGCCACCGAACATCTTCGATCTTGAAATTGTTGTGTATGACAGGCACGTGGGTACTCGAGAGGAGGAATATATTACTGCCGCGGCTCGACGTGCACTCGTGCCCGGCCCGGCACGCCACCGCGAGTCGCGACTACTGTCGTTTTTGGAGGCGTGTTGGTTTTGATCAGCGCCGTTCAACTTATCTGCGCTAACGGACTGATCTTAAATCTAGTGACGTCAGCACCAATCAGATGTTGGCTTAATTTAAATTTTTTTTATTTATTTATTTACTATCTATTATATACTATCTGTACGCGACACAAGATCGCCGCCTACGTGGGGAAAAGATTTTGGATTATTGGAAAAAGTGGACTGTATTTTGGTCGAGAAATGAAGGACGTTTCGACAAACCTTTTTGTGTCTTGGCGTCCCTCGTAGCGATGTCACTTCACCAAACAACTGTTTCACTTGGTTGGCCACCAACGTTCGTTATTCCCGAAGTTTGGCGATGACGAAATTAGACGAAATTATAAAATGTACAATTAAAAAACGAGAGGAAAAATTGGAGCTTTTAACACAAGACTTGCCGAAACGAAACGTGACGTCACGAATATCGAACACTATCTGAATCTAGAAATACAAGAAGCACAGCATCGGGAAATGTTTTAGTGCCGAAAATGAAGACAAAATTTGGCCAACGCTTTTTCATGTTCTGTGCTCCAAGAATCTACAATACATTGCTATCTGACATTAAAGGGTTAAAAGTGTAAGATTAATTTAAAAAAAAGTTAACAAAGTGGTTACTAAATGTAGGTAGACTTCAAAACGAAAGCAATGTGTCAAATGTGACAGCTTAGATTCCATTGTAAATCATTTTTGTGACTATTGTAATTCAAATACCTTCTCTAAATATGATTTGATTTTTTTCTCTCTATGTGATGTGAATTATACGATTTGTTTTTATCTCTATCTGAAATGAATTTGTTAAGTGCACTTTATAATTATTACACACTTATTATACACTAATTAATAAGTAAATATCAAAAACAGTACAGGTAGTTGCTTTAGAACAGACTAGTCTAGTTAAGCAACTACCTTTACCCTTTCTATGTAATAAATAATTTAGAATAAATAAATAAAATAAATAAATTAATAAATTTATCTTAATTATTTAGATTCACACACAATGTTGCGTGGTCTAATAAATGATTTCACGTAAACATACTGCATTCCATCTAGTCATTTAAAAGTTTTTACAATAAAAATTTTGCACTCCTGTTTAAACTTCCTTATATTCACCGTGTTTTGAATTTCCTTTGGCAGGCTATCGAAGATTTTTAGACCTTTGTACATCATACAATTTTGTGAGGTGTTTTTCTTTATATTGATAGCCCTATCAATCCATCCTGCGTTTAGAAATACGTACCTATATATCCACATCTCAAAAGCTTCAAGTCGTTTTAGCATTGTTTCAGCGAGTGTCTGTAATTCCATTCCATATAAAAGTATAAGGAACACACGAGGGCTAATTTTGAGAGGAATGAATTCACGAACCAGTTCAGCATCCTCGGGAGATTTGCATCCTGTTCGCGGATCAGGTGCTCCCATACGCGGAGGGCGAGTCTCTGACCTAAAACAATTCCTTATATGGACTTCTCCTCGCCCAACGCGCGTCATCACACCTCCGAGACGACGCCGACGTCCGGTCAAACGGAGACACGTCCGGACAAACAGAGACTCATCAACTTCGACTTCATCATTTTATCGTCGTGGTAGTTTAGTTCTCGTAAAATCGTTAAAGTGTTGAGATTTTGCAAAAAAAACATGTTTTAATTTCATTGTTGGTCGAGTACTTTAATGAGAATATCGTAAAACAAAGGTGGAAAGGGTGACAAAATAATTGGTGAATATGTAAAAATTATACATTTAAAAAAATATATTGAGTTGCATATATTAATTAAAAATGTAAATATTTCGAACCATTTGACACCAAGAATGTACAGTTTACCGAAATAAACCTAACTTTTAAATATTGCATTTTAATGATTCGTAAAAAAATACATTTATTCGACAGAGAAATCCAAAAAATGTTATCAGATGGACTTTTAATAGTATTTTATAGTATTGTACCAACCTAACTTAAATTAATCGAATACATCGGAAAATACGTATTTTGCAAAACTGGTCAAAAACTTCTTGTGATCCAAGGGCGATTTTAGCCTGCCAAATACCACTCCACATTTTCGAATATTCTTCTCTCCAAAAATTTACCGTATTCTCATTACAACAACGACGTTATAATTAAGACCTAAAATTGACGGGATTTGCGCGTTAAGTTTCTATGAGAAATGTCAAGGCATCCGGCAGAGGTAAAAATTGACGATGCGACAATATTATACAATAGCGATCAATACGTGATTGTTACATTATATCAATGTCTTCAGAATAGCCCCGAATATCATATCCGCCAATTTTCTTCTTAATATTTTACATAAAACGTCTATTTTGCTCAATAAGTTTGCATTAAACTCCACTGTAAACGATAAAAAATAAAGACATTAATCTGCATCACAGAATGTATCGCATATACATAAACATCTTCAACGGATCGCATTCAAAAACTTATTTCAATTCCTTCAATAAATAAACAAAGGCGCGAAAAACTGAAAACAATCAGTCGATTCTAGATAACAATAACAAACTCAACGCCGATACAGCTGCCGACCGAACCCGTTCCCATAGAGATGGTTATCATTCCGCCCGCCAGAGCGTATAATTAGTCGCCTATTCCCGGCCACCAGCTCGTGTGCCGAAGGTGCGGCGGCTGAGGAAAGCGCCCACGCCCGCCGTCCGCCCACGGGGGCCAGGGCCGCGTCACGGGGTGCTCGCTGGACTGCATCACACAAAGGATACGGAATGTGTCCGCAACAATCGCGCAACAAGTTTGCAATATGTTGCCGCTAGACATTGGAACCGCGGCGCGTGGGCGTTTACTGCTAACACGGAAATGAATCAGTCGTGGAATTTACGAGTTGCGTATTCAGCTGTAACGTCGATTATGGACCTCGGCAGTTCCTTGGTCTTTTGAAAAATGACTGGTTTCCGGTGAAATTAAATGTATTTTAGAAAACTACTAGATTCATAAAAAACAATTAATAAATAGGAGAATTTTTTAAACAGCAACAGTACTAATAGAACACATACACGCTAGGGTTTGCTTGATGGTGATAACCTTATAGCGTAATCGACAGGCATAACCGAGTTTCATAGAACACACACACGCCAGGGTTTGCAAGATGGTTATAACCTTACAAGCGTAACCGACAGGCATAACCGAGTTTCATAGAACATATATAGGTACGCTAGGGTTTGCATGGTGGTTATAACCTTACAAGCGTAACCGACAGGCATAACCGAGTTCATAGAACACATACACGCTAGGGTTTGCATGTACATATTACCCATAAACTTTCAGTTTGAGCTACGGTTGTACATTTATCTAACCAGCTATACACGGTGGTATCACCAACAATGGACGACGATGATGTGACAGCTGTACTTGGCTTAATACTCGTTATGAACAGAGAACTGTGCCTGCACGAGCGCCACACACACTCGGTTAGCATGCGCGCAAACGTAACCGAGCGGCAAAAATATGTATTTTGATATTTGGTTGGTTGCATGTAGGTGCACGCGCGGATAACTGTACAGTTTTATAACATGCATGCTAGGCTTTGCCTGTCGGTTACGCTAAACCATCATGCAAGCCCTAGCGTATATCCCGTGCTTAAGGTAATTGTTCTTTCCAGCCCCGGGAAAAGAGATAAATGATAAATGATAAATGTCTACACGACTCTCAAATCTCTACACGAAACCCGGCTGGAACCACCGATTAATCGCTGATACTCTTATCGTTCGAAATAAGGAATAAAACACGAAATGAAATTATAAGTTGAGCGACCAAAGGGAAAATTCTTTTAAAATAGCGACCAAAAGGAATGAATATTAAAAAACCAGCACGAAGCTACGTATTACTGATTCGAATAATTGAATTTATGTCGACATTACAGAAGACGTTGATATTACAACATTTTCGGCTTATTATTAAATCTGGATCTACCTGCAAAGCTTTATGGACTAGTTCTGTTACACCCTGTGGTTTAAAGCTCGCAATACTTTGGATCAGAAATGTGATCGAAATAATGGCTGCAGATTGGTGACACGACCTACGAGAGCGATTTATCACTTAGCTGGATGATTGTGTAACGACTAACGATGGCTCCGTGGTCTGTTTATCCTGGCTCCACCTTGAACTCATTTCAAACCGACGCCGTCGCGGAGCCGACGATAAATCCGGCCGAAATAATCTGCCGTTAACGACAAGCCCACTTTTAACAGGGAACTTAACTTGTTTATTTATTTGATAGTGTCCCAACTGGTCTCGTGTCGCAAATTGAAACGCGTGGGAGACTAATTTTGGTGAGTGAGCTGTGAGCTGTTAAGGCACTGATACACATGCTATTAGCGGCACATGAGCATGCGCAGTATTGACCTTCTTTAGCGCTTGCTTATTAGTGGCATGTGTGTACGCACATTGCTAGCAATAAGCATGCTCATTAGTGGCATGCTCAAAAATCAACCGCCGGTTGATTTATGAGCACGCTAATGTCATTCACCATGAGAAGGGGTATCTTTTGAGCATGTGTGAAGAGGCTTGCTTATTACAAGCATGCTAATGTCATTCGCGGCTATTATCGATTATCAATGCGATCTTCTCAGTCCGCGACAGGCGAAACAAATATGGCGCGTTGGGGAGATGATAAAACATTACTTTTCGTGACTTATTATAGGAATCACTAATATCTGTGGAATACTCGGTCACCGCTATGTAAAAATAATATAGCAAGAAATAATGTTTATGAAACTTTATTAAAAAACATGAATGATTCAAATCTTACAATAAAAATTATAAAAACTAAAATCAAATATATTTTGATTTATTGGTTCACGTGAATTTTCTATTTCAGTTGCAGTTTCCATTTTGAACAAGAGCATCTCTATTCTATAACAAAAGCATGCCAGTAATAAGCATGTGTGTTAGATTAAACCCAGGAACTGTTTTGATTTATTGATTCACTTGAATTTTCTATTTCAGTTTGCAAAGTTTCAATTTTGAACTAGAGTTCCTCTCTATTCTATGACAAGAGCATGCCACTAATAAACATGTGTGTTTGATTGTTAGCTTTGAGCATGCTTATTTAGGAGCATCCTTAAAATAAGCGTGCTAATAATGGGCAAGTGTGTACAGTTGTTAGGGCATGCCAGTTTTGAGCATGCAGTAATAAGCATGTGTATCTGTACCTTTATGCAAAAGCCAAATATTCTTAGGCAAGTAGGTATGTTATATATTCATCGGTGATATCCCTCTGAGGATTCGCACCGGTTGTTAAAATTATTACTAACAGTCATTGGTTAGAATCCCGTACAGAATCAGTAATACTGATATGTACGGAATGAACATTAAAATAATTCTTTCTGTGTATTATATATAGGTCACATTTCCACTGAGCCATAGAGATTAGCCGATTGCCCGACTACGAAAATATATTTAAATTATAAGATATGCATTTGCATGTTTACGAAAACGTGCAGAAGTTCTTCAACAACTGTTAAAACAAACATACTGATTTAAATTTAAAACAGAATTGTGAAGAATATTTTTTCTTAGTGGGAACTGGAATAATTCGTTTCATGCCAAACCTAAAAATTGTTTTGAAAATTCTTTTGTATTTTATTATTTAAAAAGTAGTTTAAAAGCTGTATTAAAAAATAATGCGAATATTCGAAACAATATAATATAAGAATGGTAAGAAATGAAATATCCTTAGGTAACTCATTAGAAAATGAATTCTTCAAACACAATTATTCGAAATTTTCTTGTGTTACTTTGTGAAAGGCCATTTTAAAAATATATTAAAAGATGATGATAACTTTGTTTTCTTTCGCTATATGTTTATAATGATGATGTTTATAATTTATTTTATAGACGCTAACGCATCATCTGCAGTAATGTTACTAATACTAAAAAGACTAAAGGACGGCGTGAGGAGTGGGTTGGAGTTTAAAGTCCGGTGGGTATGTAGCGATTAATAGTAACAAAATGTAATCAATACTCAAACTCCATCTATTACGTCTCCTCTTCTGCGCCTAATGACCACGCCCACATACCCTCCGGACCCTAATCTCCAACCCACTCCTCACTTCGTCCTTTAGTCTCAAGTCTAGTATTAGTAACATGTAACATTAGTGAAGATGATGCGTTAGCAAAAAAAGGTTCTAATCGTTATAAACAAAGAGTGAAAATAAAAAGTTATCATTTTTAATATAGGATTTCTTAAAAAAAAAGTCAAAAATATGTAAATAAAAATCCTAAAAATGGAATAATATTTTGCTTTGGAGTTGGACTGTCGGGCAAATGGCTGTTAGGCAATCGACTTTTAAGAGGTTGACCCAAACTCCCATACACTTTTAAACGCATGTTCTATAAAACTAAGACTAACTTGCTAATCTCCTAGAACGGGACTCGAACCACCGACCGCTGGATCACTAGGCGAATGTCTTAATCACCAGACTAACAAGCTTATTTGCATGCAAATTGAATAAATCTAATATCACCGTCTGGCGCTTTGTTGCTTGACTGGATATGAAAAAATGCTCTCTCGACGTTCCTTTTTGTAAATCGAATAATAATTGAGCTTTGCGTATCCAACCCAAGCCGAGATACTTACCAACCCACGCATTGATTCGATACTAGAAGGCAGGTATCTGCCAGCTATTCTGCGTTCACTGTAGCATGGAGAGAAGGCTGAAGTACATAAACAGTAATATTTCTTGACTACCAAATAAGTTTACGATTCAATAGCCATGAAAAAAGCAAAAGATCCAGATAGCAGCCACCTGAACATGGATTCTCTTATAGTTATTATTTTAAATGCCTCAGTTCCACAAATGGTCATTCCACGGAGTAATAAGGACAATATCAGAACATTATTATTATTGACAAAGAACATACAAAGACCAGATTCTTATCGATTGTCTGCACTGTAAAATGTATCAGTTTAAAACTGAAATCAGACCAAATAAGGGCATTATCAGCTCGTAAACAACTATCTACTTCTTACTATTACATACAATCTGTAACGTACAGAGCATATAATTGAGCAATTTACAATGACTACGGCGTTCAAGACAGTGGCGTCACTAAATTGGGCCACAATGCAATACAGAAGGGTTCCTATATATATTATGTGTATTGTACATAGGATGTAAGAGAGCTCGTCCACATTACTTCACACTTTACAGGTAGATTCAATGCCGTAATATGAATAGTTATGAAGATAAGCTGTATTATATACAGGGTTATTTGGAAAACATTAATAACCTCGCAGGACTATATTTCTGCCTTAATTATGAGTCGAAAATGTTCAAGCTATTATGACCTAATATCAATAGTTAAGGAGATATGCGACATCAAAGTTCGCATTTTTTTTCAATATTTCTGACTTATTTTTTGTAAAACGTTGGACTATCATCGAATATGAAAAATTCATTCTCTTTAACACAAGGCAAATTAAAAAATAAAAACTTTCGAATTCCATTTGGAAAACATTCCAATTGGAATTTTTCAGAGTTTTTATCATTTTATTTAACTTGTATTGAAACGAATGAATTTTTCGTAATCGATATGAGTCACTGTAATGATGGTCCAACGTTTTACAAAAAAATAAATCAGAAATATTGAAAAAAATACAAACTTTGGTGTCGCATATCTCCTTGACTATTGATAGCTTGAACATTTTCGACTCATAATCAAGGCAGGAATATAGTCTGGCGAGGTTAATAATGTTTTCCAAATAATCCTGTATATTTCTGTCTTAACTTCTGTAAAACCTTAGAGTGTCATTCAAATAACTTATATCAAATACTAGAAATTCATTCGCTTTAATACAAGTCAAATAAAATGATTAAATGAATTGCCGAAATTTAAATTATATTTTGTTGCGAAGTTTAATATTTTTATTTGACTTTTATTAAATCGAGTGAATTTTTAATATACGATATGTGTTACTTCAATGAATGTCCAACGTTTTACAGAAAATAAGTCAGAAAAATTGAAAAAAAAAATCCAAACTTCATCTGGTATTTCTCCAGATGATATGGCCAAAATATCGTAATTTCTGGATTTTAATTGTTTTAAGGATTTATTTTTCTGTCGCATCCGGATCATTGCATCGTCATTTGTAGCCCTAGCAATCCAACTTATTGTAAGAAGGCGTCTGTAGGATCCACATCGCAAATGCTTCAATAGGCATGATGACAGATTTTGAAATACCATTGTATATTGTAAGTAGCCGTCTACTATTACCGAAAATAACATTATTTCAATAATTAACTAAGTTTTTACGCAAATAATTGCATTTTCATCTACCTACATATTTTTATTTCGCACATAAACGACCGCAGCTGTCTACGTGACGTCAAGCCCCAGCAAACATTGCGTTGTGTCTATGGCAAAGGTTCAAAGACATGGTGATGGGTACTGAGGTGTGGCGTCATTCGCTCTGACCGGTGTTTCAGTTAAAATTGCACAAATTTGTACTTTTATTTTATTGAAAATCTTATTAATCTCAATGTGTCAAAACTGGATCATTTTTAAAAATCTTTTCAAAATATTTTCTTCTCAAAAATCACTTATTCTTTAATTCTTTAATACTGTCATCATGCCTATTTTAATTTCCATAGAAGGGTCCCAGTTCTCATTTAATCTGCATCCAAGGTAGGCTATTTTATCTACTCTTTCTAGACTAATTCTGTCTATGGCCTATAGGCCATCATCATCCGTTTCTCTTTGTTTGATCATGTATTTTGTCTTGTTTGCATCTAGTTGAAGACTTAGTTGGATCTATAGACGCATATAAAATAATCTAGATATAGACGCATAATCTAGATACAGACGCATATAATATAATCTATAGACGCAGTAAGTTAAAGTAAATTACTATATTCAGTGGAAAATTTGTAATTGGCATAATTTTAAAAACCATTATTTCATACTCGTTAAGATTGTTGTTTTGCTGTTAATTTTCCCCAAAAATAAAATAAATAAATATTGAAAGATTCCTAGGTGGACAGAGTGACAAATGATGAAGTCCTCCGGCGTATGGAAAAAGACCGAGAAGTGCTGCGAACCATCAAGATAAGAAAGCTAGAGATATTACGAGAGGACCAAAATATAGTCTAATTTAACTCATCATATAGGGGAAAATAAGTGGTAAAAGAATCGTAGGAAGACGCCGCATCTCATGGTTGCGTAACTTGAGGGACTGGTATAAGTGTAACTCGACTGAGTTGTTCCGTGTGGCGGTAAATAAAATCGTAATCGCCAGAATGATCGCCGACCTTCGATAGGAGATGGCACCGTAAGAAGAAGACTTAGACCGGCGCATCTTCCGCGTAGTGTGTTTGATAAGCGCATATTGTATGGAAAGAAATGTAGCGGCGTTCCGCGACCGATGTGACGATGCGGAAGACCCGCGTAGTGTGGCGCCGGCCTATACGCTTTGTATGCAACAACCATTAGTGTCAGTGGTACTTGGAGACCTTCCATGTAGTCCGCTAAAGTCACATTATCTACCGTACGTTGGAATTATCATCGACCCGTAACAAGAAAAAAAAAAAAAATTTAATATTTTTTTCGTGCTGTGACGGAGTACAAAAATATTAATCTTTATTATTGTCGCTGGGATAAGTATTAAAACGAAATAATGCATTGTATGGTGCGCACCTTTTGCGTCTTTACCAACGTGGGCCCCAGTACTGGCAAAGGGAAAAACGACATTTCAAAATGAAGACTACAACACACACACGTTCATCAGTTTGAAGACTATAAAGTGTACACTACAATTGTAGTAAAACCTACTTGAAGTGAAGTAATTGCAGTACTACGAAATGAAGTGAAGTAAATGAAGTGAAGTAATTGAAGTGAAGTAATGAAGTAATTGTAATATTAATGAAGTGAAGTAATTGTAGTACTAGTGAAGTAAATTTTTAAATGAAGTGAAGTATTTTTTTCCCAAATAAAAATTTGGCGAGCTAAAAAAAAAGGGTCAACGAGAAAAATATTTAAGATAAATGAGGACATTTGGCGACCTAAAAAAAAAAAAGGTCGCCAGCCAGATTTCTTCATTCGATTCCAAAAAAATGTGGAGGGGTGGTTGTTACAGTTTCCAGAGATTTCTTCGTTTAGCTACATCAACTTCCTAAAAATTTTTCATGGGTCCCAAAATTCACAAATACACTTCAAATCGTGCGAAGTGTGCACTTCAATGTAATGTAGTACAACATTCATTGTAGTAGTGAGTACAGAGCGGACCCATTACTACAGTACACCGCACCACAGTAACGCCACTGTTTCAGGGCTGCGTTGCTCGTAGGTGCCGATGATTAAATCGCGTGAAATAAAAATTGAAAAATGCACTATTTATTGCACTCAGAGGAAACAAGAGCTAATCTTGCAATGGCAGTCCGACGCAAAAACAGAATAGTAACCTCATCAAGTAGAATATGAATGCAGTGTTGAATGGAAGATGATTGCAGTTGAAGACAAGCGGAGCATTCAGAATGCAATCTGCTTCCAGTGACGGCTCATTAAATTATAATAGCAACATTTATACTTGAGAATAAACGCGTTACAACACAACACTTCCAGTAATTTGTGCCTGCACTGCTAATTTAATAAATGCTCGTTTATTTATTTCGCTAAGAATCCTTACAATGCACAAACTAGATATACAGTTATTAGATAGATTCCTGTCTAAATTACGAATCGAAAATGTTCGAGTAACAATGTCCTAATATCAATCAATACGGAGATATGCGACTTCAAAGTTTGCATTTCTTTTTCAATATTTCTGACATATTTTCTGTAAAATGATTATCGTGAAAAGTAACCTACGTCGTATATTAAACATTCAATGATACAAAGTAAAATAAGGCGATGAGACCTTCCAAAAAATGGTTCCAAATTCTACAAAGTTTCTACTGATATTAGAACATCATGTGAATACAATAGCAAAAAATATTTAAATTTGATATATTCATATCTTCTTTTATTAAATTCTTGATCTGTATTGACGGGTCAGTTCTGATCTTGTGACGAGGACGTCCAGCTCTCTCTCCAACTCTTTGGTGGTCTCCCTGGCGGTCAGCGCTTCTCTGGAGTCCCACGCATCACGGCTTTGGGAAGTCATTTTCTCAACATGGTCCCTACAGAAACGCCTCCTCTGCCTGCTCCGTAGTACAATGTCTTGTATGTCGGAGGTCTGGGTACTCTGTCTCTGAATGTCTTGCTCGCAATGCGTCTTAGGGTTTTCATCTCGGTAGTTCTGAGGTGTTTAGTTCTCACCGTTCATATATTATATTTATTATGGTCACTTATAATACGCTACATATGCTCATTAGATGGGAATGTAGATGATATTGAAAGTTCTATGGACTGGGCGATCTAATTTTTTTAATTTAATTTGATCTATTTATTATTTGAGACGAAGATCTAAAGAAAAATGCTCAAAAATAACTAATGAATATGTTACGTTTCGAATTAATAAAGAAAAATAAACATTAAAACAATAAAAATCCAACAATTTCGAGATATCCAGAGAAGCATCGGAAAAACATTTGAAAATCGGGGAGCTGAAAGAAAGCATTAGGGCTGAAGAACCTGGAAAAGTTCGCCCAGTCTTCTGTAAAGGTTTTCTGGGCCATAGCCAACGTAAAAGAAGAAGAAGAAGGGCGCAGAAATGCAATGAAATTGTGAATAACGCTTTGCCTAATATAGTACTGACAGCAAACAGAGGATAGAATGCAAATTACTAACGGAGCACAATGACAATTTCTGAATAGATCGAGGCGTAGCCATGACAAGTTTCCGTAACCAGATGTTACGTGTTTGGTTAGCGATGTAACATTTAAACCTTTGTTACTATACAGTAGACGCCGCCGCGACGGGAAACGGATACAATTAGGTTTTATACAGCAGTCACAATAATTTTTATTCAGAATTAAAATGACACACCACCTTGCAGCTTAGTCTGCCCTATTGTGGTCATAGTATTATCATTGCGGTCGAACAGCGCATTAATGAGATGTATTTATGAAATTCCTCAAAGCGGGTGATCTGTCCGCCAGGTAATACGATGCCGCTGCCCGAGCTAGGTCAGTTTACCCGCAGCGCTGTCGACACGGTCGTTGTGCAACATATAACGACACAGATTAATAATGAAACAACCTGGTGAAAAATGGACGACTTTTTAGCCTTAAAAAATAATCCGTCTCCCGTTGTGATAACGGATCTCAGCTTTTTATTTGGGATTCAAACAGCTGTATGGTATAAGAAGAACAGAGTATATGATGTATAAATAGAAAATAAATAAATAGAAAATTATATTTAAGTAACAGTTGTCAGAAAAAAAAATCAATAAGCTAAAAATAACAGATAAATAAATTCGAAATGAGACAAACAATCGAGAGGAGAGAAGATGAAATGGAGATGGGGTTAAGAGCTGTGTGATAATAATTAAAAATGTTAAGGGTAATTATGATCTATTTGTTGAAGCTTGATTTGATTGGACTAATTTTGAATAAGTCGAGTTACTAGAAGTAAGGATTAAAGTACAAAGAGTATCTGTAGAAAAATGTGAACTATCTTGAGTATGTATTGCAGCCTGGAAGACTAAGCGTGATTAAGTTCAGTTCTGGTTAATCTGGATGGCACAAGAATCTACGGCTTTCGGGAAGGATCGAGAAACATCTACAAAAGCCTTGAAGCCACGAGAAAGTTCTCCTCAATACTAGGAACATCTAGAGGGTTCGATATCAGCATTAGCCAGATATAAATAAGACGCGCTCGGAGTAGAATTGTTTCTAGCACGCTTGACAACGATAATAGAAGTGAAGGCATTGAATGGTAGCCACCGCTTACCCAGGAACGTTCTAAGAGAAAAAGCTTCCATATCGGTCCTACTCACTCGTCTCCAGGTTGACATTTTTTTTCAACTAACAGGCAGGACCGTGCTGCTCCGCACCGGTCGTATAACGGTTGCGAAGTGGTACGGCCGCTCGAACAAAACCATTCACTGTCCCCGCCTCAAGATATGTCTTTATTAAAAAAAAAACAAAATACATAATTATAATACAAGGAAAATAACATAAAAAGTAAAAGGAACCCAAAATAACAAAATAATAGAACAAAATCAAAGAAATACAATAGAGTAAGTACATATAGTGATAAAAATAAATAATAATAATAATAAGGCTTCAAGTCAAAGACAGGACAAAAAAAATTAAAGAAGAACAATCCGCTCCCATCAAGGGGAAAAAGAAAGACAAAACAAAAACGTGACACACACAGAGAAGTGAAGGTAGCCGCGAGCTGCGGGTCAGTGTGGCCAGCCGAATAATTCGACAGCGAATAATCTGGAAAGTTCTTACGTAGCGAAATAAACCGGAGCGAATAATACGTGCGGAAATTGGATGGAATGTTCTAGTGAATAGTGAATAAAGTGTTAAAGCGATCATAAAGTGTCTATTTACGAGTGATAAATTTACGAAATAGTTTAATTTGAATAATTGGTCGCTTTCTGCATAACTATGTCCATTCAAAAGTCCTGGGACACGACGGAATCCCCGTTGAACTCTTGATGTCATGCCATGAAAAATATATTAATGAATGCCTAACCAAACAAATGCTTATTAAGCATTTCAAACGTGGGCATCAATATCAGTAATTAATTCTCGTAAACCAATACACTTTATTATGATGTCTATAATGGCACAGAGGTGCCAAAAATGAAACATTAATTGACACATTTCCTATTTGTAAAACAGTTCCCAGGTCAAGAATTAATTACGAATTGATACGATCGGTGCGGCGAGATGAGAACTGCGCGGACCATCTCCTAATTGATCCGACGACCGTGAAATTATCGACGTAGGCGTCGTCGGCGTCACTTTTTCTCCCACTCGTTACGTCACAGACATACCACGTGCGCAGACAAACACCTGTCTGTATAGTCATGCTCTTCACACCTATGTCATAGCAGACACCATAATATTATGAAACAAAATCTTGAATTCTATCTAAATCGCCATAACGCTGTTTATGAAGATAGAGCGCTACATTTTACTGTCCTGACATATAACTCTCGTTTCATCCACATTCATACATCTTCCTCGTGCAAGCTCTTAAATGTTTCAGAATTTGGTTTACCTAGTCGTTCCAAATTTTCATTTGTGTTGATGTTGCTTATGCCACGTGACAACGATTTTATGTGTTGCTGATTTATTAAAATAGAAACGGAAAAACTAGCATGTTACGTGTAAAAAATCAGTTGGTCACTCTGCTTTGTGTACAAAATACAAAATACAAAGAATAACAGCTCGCTCCACGTTACAATATCATTATAATATCACATTATACATACTATATTATAAGTAATTTATATCGAATATTAAAAATTCATTCGCTTTGATACAAGTCAAATAAAATTTTTGAAACCTTTACAGACATATGAAACAGATTTTTTGGCAGATTTTTTAATAATTTCATTCGACTTATATCAAAGTGAATGAATTTTTAATGTTCGATATAAATTATTTTCAACATAGTGTAACGTTTTATTAGAGATAAGGTAGAACATAGAAATTTTTGAAACCCTTACAGACATATGAAATAGATTTTTTTGCAGAATTTTTAATAATTTTATTCGACTTATATCAAAGTGAATGAATTTTTAATATAATATAAATTATTTTCAACATAGTCTAACGTTTTATTAGAGATAAGGTAGAACATCGAAATAAATTAAAATTGATTTTATCTCCATAACCGTTGACTTTTCACGGAAAGTCTAAATTATTTGCTATTCAAAATTGAACGAAAAAGAATCTAGAAGAAGCTTAGAGATATTATTTTATTATAAATAATAATGATAAAAAAAAGTTTTTATAAAGGTATTATAAAATAACGTATATATAAGATAAGTTTTCTTCTTCTTCTTAAAATTAGGCAATCCGCCCGGCCTTAAAGAGTGATTTGTGCCATTTTACAAGTTATACATGAGATGTTGCTGAGAAAGAGTATGATTAATTATATATTCATGTCATTTTCTAACAAATTTCTGGATATTATAGTTCTCAGATTAGGCGAGTTCATAACTAGAAGATGACAAATATTGGTTGGGAGTTGAAATTCAGCCTCGATGAGCTCAAAGTAAAGGGTATTGGAATTCCTCAGTGGGCAGGTGATCAAGAGTCTGCTCCTCCGAACCACACTCACATATCGGACTGTCCACTATGTTCAGACTGAACAAATGAGGAGCTACTAATAAACTAAACAATGGCCAATTTTATTACTAAAACAGGGTTTGCTACAATGATATAATAAACTTAGATAAGTCACAAGCGTGAAATCTTGGCAACTCAAAAGTAAGGTAATTGCCTTACTTCCATTCGTTACCGAACGGACCTCCTTTGTGATCGGGCGCGATGCTACGCCGAAAAAAATTCCCGGGGAAAAAGGAACAGAGTATCATACACTATTGTTAGAAGTATGTTATTGTAGTCACCGTGACTTCTAATTACCTGATTTTTACGTGATTACTTGATTATGTGATTTGTTGTCTGTTTCAATGCAATATTTGCTACATATGAAAGCCGGCTAGTATGGGAATAACGTGTCTATATTATACGTCAATGGTTTGCTAGGAATATTTTTCTGTAAACTTTTTAAACGCTTTCGCTTGCGATAAATTGCATCATTCTATAATAATATCCAGATGTCTTCGGTACGCTTTTTAACACTAATCAGCCTATCATTCATTGGGTAGTAGAAACGCTGTGGGGAAATACCCGAAATTGTGGCAATTGAGCAGGAATCCATACAAAACACACGTATTTGTTATTTTTGGACAAATCAAATAAAAGAACTCTGATTGAACATAGAATAGACGATAACTTTTATAATAATACAATTTTTACAGTACCACGTTTTACGGTGTTTTCTCCGCGTATTTTTGAGGATAGTGAGAAAAGATATCGTGCAAACTGCGATCAGATACATCACTCCGACATTAGCAAATAATGAATATTTAATTCCGATCTCACGGAATGTCACGCCATACATTAGCGCTGACACCTACATTATTATGGACCAGTCCATAAATGGCGGCGGTAATAAAATCAAAGAAACTCATCCATCACATTTTTTTTAACGCCTTGATTCAGAGCGCGGCTCCACATCTGGTCCGGAGTTCAAATGTCACATGTGAAATGCAAAGTATCATGCGTGGAAACTATAAAGGTACAGATACACATGCTTATTACTGGCATGCTCATCAGCATGCTCAAAACTAGCATGCCCTAACAATTATTATGCTTATGCTTATTAGTGGTATGCTCTTGTCATAGAATAGAGAGGAACTCTAGTTCAAAATTGAAACTTTTCACACTGAAATAGAAAATTCAAGTGAATCAATAAATCGAAACAGTTCCTGGGTTTAATCGAAAACGCATACTTATTACTGGCATGATCTTGTCATAGAATAGAGACGCTCTTGTTCAAAACGGAAACTGCAAACTGAAATAGAAAATTCAAGTGAACCAATAAATCAAAATATTTTTTATAATTTTTATTGTAAGATTTAAATCATTCATGTCTTTTAATAAAGTTTCGTAAACATTAAGTCACGAAAAGTAATCATTTCCCCAACGCGCCATATTTGTTTCATCTGTCGCGTACTGAGAAGATCGCATTGATAATCGATACTAGCCGCGAATGACAAAAGCATGCTCATAATAAGCAAGCCTGTTCATACATGCTCAAAAGATACCCCTTCTCATGATGAATGACATTAGCATGCCCATAAATCAACCGGCGGTTGATTTTTGAGCACGCCACTAATGAGCATGCTTATTACTAGCAATGTGCGTACACACATGCCACTAATAAGCAAGGGCTAAAGAAGGTCAATACTGCGCATGCTCACGTGCCACTAATAAGCATGTATCAGTACCTTAAGTCAATTTGGCTGCGTCGCCTTTAACAGTCGTTCACTGTCCAAAGTACCGGAGATTGGGGTCTATTTTTATTGGTTAGCCATATCATAACAAGTTTGTTGTCCACTTAGTCAATTTTTACGAGATGAATATTATATTAAATAAGTACTAATCTCTCATCTCTCTCCGGAATCTCCATCTGCTCTCAGACATCGCCTTCCAACACGTTCTGAAACTTTCTTTTTTTCCAGGTGATGACAAGTCAGCAGTTTGTTTAGAAAGAGATTAGAAGAGATAGAACCGGGCATGGGCGGAAAAATTACCACACCTGTTGCATACCTATTTTCCTGACCTCCCTCCTCCTTAATCAGATTTGAAGTAGGTACTGACTCTGACGATCCCTAACCATCTTCTTTAGTATCTACTGTATTTTCATTTGCAAGTTATTTTTTACAAGTTATCCTTTACTTACAAGTGCAGTTATTAATTCATATTCTAAAAAAAAATAAAAATATAAATTATTGAAAAATTGTATTCTACTATGATGATGTTTGTGTTATTTCTACACTGTAATGGTAGCAAGTATAAAAGTAATCGAAAATCATGATCGAATAAATATAAATATAATAATTTCGTTGTCTGTCTGTACCGTACGTAAGTCAGTAACTTACTGGAATTCACGGATAAAAACGAAATTACACGGCTGGAGAGAGAGAACGCGCGGACGGCAGCGCGGCGACTAGACCAGATAGCCACCACCGCTTCTCCGTGGTCGTCAAAAATATACTATATATATATATATATATATATATATATATTGTATATATTGTAAAAGCAGAGCTTAGCTAAGACGCGAACAGTTAATTTACGACTCCCCCGTGATTTTTCATATAAGAATAATACTTTAAAATGCTGCTTGGATAATTTTTTTTGCAACCCATCGAAAGATCCTCATTTCTCCATCTAACTGTGTCCACAAGCGTGTATTCAAACACATTTTAAAGATACTGTTCACTATATGTACATAGTAGGTATGCGGCAAAGCGAATCCCAAAATGTCTTGTTTCTTCAAAACCAAACGAGTTTGTTGTGGTTTTGCTGTAAAAAAAAGGATTCCATATGTAAATGTATCGAGTTTGGCCGGACGCGGTTCTTAGAAATGCTATCCTATGCCGGGTCTAAAACAAGTTATAACTATATAGACATAGATACACACGAATCGCAACATGTATACTATGTGGTGTTGCATATTATTTTGCCAGGTAAGAAAATTGCATCTTTCATTGCAACAGTTCTGTCTCACAAGAGACACGAAGAATTGATCAAGACAAGTTTTTTTTAAATTATATATGCCTGCCTCACTAGCCGCAGCTAGGTATTTATATGGTAAACCACGTATGGAGATATTTTATTTGGGCGTTTACAGGTCTTAACCTAACCTAACCTAACCTAACCTGCGTTAGCTGGCTTAAGTGGTCAATTTACACAATAATTTATAAACGAAACCAAATTAATTAATCAATTAGAAAGACATACAGGAAAATCAAATCCACGAAAAAATATTCGGCTTTGAACCACGGATCTCCTCCTATCCGGGGCAGGCGCGTTATCCAATTACGCTATAGCGGCCTTGTACATTTCCGTGAATAAATCGACCTTATATGTAAGTCTCATTTATTGATTGATTAACATATATTATTCATTTTTAGAGCAATCAACTTTTTCTGGGCACAAATTACTTTGTGTAACTGCCGCTAGAGGACGCCAGAATTAACACATTTGATATAACACACATATATTATTTCCAAGAACACATTTTTATTATGACTTTGCAATTTTTCAGATTAAAGTTCTGTGAAATTTAAAACCAAATTAATTAATCAATTAGAAAGACATACAGCCAAATATCTTTTCGTCGATTTGATTTTTCTGTGTCTTTCTAATTGATTAATTAAATTGGTTTCAAATTTCACAGAACTGAGAAAATTGCAACTTCACATTAAGTATGTGTTCGTGAATATAATATATGATCGTCTATTTGTTTGGAGAAATTAAATATAAAACCAAATGTAAGATTATTTCTATCACAGCTAGAGTGTTTATTGAGTGATTCTCTCGGGACGAGATTCCAGCATCACAGACGCGCGGACTGGTATTTAATGAATTCCTTTAGGTCTCGTTCAGACACGCGGGAATCGTGCGATTGCAAATCGCCCGTTTGAAAACGCGCGATTAGTGTCATGTGTTCAGACAGCCGCGGTTAATAAGCGATTTGCGTGCGCGCGCTAATAATAAACGTCAGTTTGACAGCTCCGGTGCCGTTCTCCATCTTTGAGTATCAGAGATATATTCGCTCATTACTTTGTGAACGACGGCCGTGTTCCATGGCAAGACACAAAAATATCATTCTGTCAGTTCTTTTTTGGTGAATAAATACCTACTTACTCTTTTTTTCCAACGTGTCTTCATCATTTCTAAATATCTCCACCAACTCCTGCCAAGCTTGGTTCATGGCATTGAAGATCCCACATTGCAGGTCTTTTCTCCACTTCATCAATAAAAAGTGTCCAAGCGATCCATAACGAGCTCACGCGTGCTCCTGTTGTGACAGAAGCACGCGGGCGCCGCGCGATCTTATTTTCTAGCGGTTGAGTGGCGGGCACCGCGCGGTTACGTCTGAACGATTACATACAATCCTGCATAAACAAGACCCGCGCGGATCCTACGCGATTCTGAATCCGCGCGGTTCCCGCTGTGTCTGAACAAGCCCTTACGGCAGGAACACCTCGTCATGGTTGCGTAGTTCCGATCTACTTCGGCACAACCAGGACAACCCGGCTTTGTTTTACTGTCTTTTTACACGGGGCAGCGCGGCCCTAGATGGGGCCTGCGTAAGAGAATGCAGGCTTTATTATGGTCTGGTAGATGATGAGCTTGTTATCCGCGGACAGTTTGCTATTGCCCATCATGGTACGAGTTGCTGGTGGTGCACGTGACGCAGGGTTAACTTCACTTATACGGAATACATCACGTCACATTAATATTCTTAAACAATTTTTTATTAATCAATTAGAAAACATACAGAAAAATCAAATTAACGAAAAAATATTTTAACTGCTACCGGGATTCGAACCAACGGACCTCCATTCTATCCGGGGATGGCGCGTTATCCAATTCCGCCGCGGCAGGTTGGTAAGTTACAGAAAAATTTTCGACCAATTTTAAAGCAATCCGCTTTTTATAATGCAATAGTCACAAATGCCTTTGTGCATCTACCGCTAGAGGACGCCAGAAATAAGTTTTTTAATTTTAATTTTTGGAAACACAGAAAGAATTAATAACGTACAGGTCGACCACAATCAGAAGACCATTCCCTAGCTTTGTCCGGTAAGAAGAAAGCGGGGGAAAGTTGCCTGGCAGGCCCGTATTACAAGCCTCAACATGATATTCCAAATAAATATATATTTTTTAGTTTAAAAAAGATTACTAACTTACTAGAAACAGTTCTTTTATATTCATTTTTTGCATCGTAATAATACACATATTTTTTTAATGCGGTCTAGCTATAGAAACATCCACAAATATCAACGGGCAAGGTCCATGCACTTTTTTTGTAAAAATTCGGCAAAAGACGAAATTTTATTGCAATTTATTTAAACGGAAAACCTACATTTTTTTTTTGCATTTCGAATGAACTTACATCAAAAATAAATAGAGAAACGTTGACTAATACTAAAGACGTTCTTCGTAAGGGCGCTATTTACGTAGGGATGTCACTGATCGGTGTTACGTCATTCATTTAAACGTTGTCTTTTAGAAGCGCCGATCGACTTAATGAGTTGGCGCAATTTCACACAGCATTCTCAGAGTATACTCGAGCCATCGTAAGATGGCATTTTTGACAGATCGTAATAGTGTTGTGACACACTTAAAATCATTAACGAAAAAATTCAGTCGAAAAAAAATTCGTCGCACGGTGTGAGTTGAGAATGTCTCTGTACATAAAAAAGGTAAAAACAAAGTCCAAATTAACGAGCAGGGGTCAAAATATAAAAGTATCAATGTCCAAAATCTAAAGCCAGGTAAAAAAACAATATCGCAATCACAGCGTGCACTCATTCGTTCTTTCCGTAACAACGTTAAAATAAAACTGTCAAAACCTTAGAGTATCTACAATATATAGAGGGAAAATAAAGTATTTTACCAAACCTTTATACGTGGTAAAATAGAGCTTACTCAGTTTAAACAATATGGCGACACATGAGAGAAAAAGAGACAAAAAAACATCACCCTGGTCTGATCCGTCTTCTATTGTTTTGTAGCCGTTTTCTTTGCCCTCTAATAAAGCCATAGAAAAAGATCATATTTAGAGGGCACAATCGATCTGTCAGATTTGTTGTGTTATTTTGGATACTTATTCTGCGTATTCTACGCATATTATACAGGCAATCAATATCCTATAACATTTTGAATCATTTCGTTCATTCCATATATATAACCTATATAACCACATAACCTAACCTTGGAAGATCGAAGAACCTATTATGACCTAATATCAATAGTTAAGGAGATATGCGACATCAAAGTTCGCATTTTTTTTCAATATTTCTGACTTATTTTTTGTAAAACGTTGGACTATCATCGAATATGAAAAATTCATTCTCTTTAACACAAGGCAAATTAAAAAATAAAAACTTTCGAATTCCATTTGGAAAACATTCCAATTGGAATTTTTCAGAGTTTTTATCATTTTATTTAACTTGTATTGAAACGAATGAATTTTTCGTAATCGATATGAGTCACTGTAATGATGGTCCAACGTTTTACAAAAAAATAAATCAGAAATATTGAAAAAAATACAAACTTTGGTGTCGCATATCTCCTTGACTATTGATAGCTTGAACATTTTCGACTCATAATCAAGGCAGGAATATAGTCTGGCGAGGTTAATAATGTTTTCCAAATAATCCTGTATATTTCTGTCTTAACTTCTGTAAAACCTTAGAGTGTCATTCAAATAACTTATATCAAATACTAGAAATTCATTCGCTTTAATACAAGTCAAATAAAATGATTAAATGAATTGCCGAAATTTAAATTATATTTTGTTGCGAAGTTTAATATTTTTATTTGACTTTTATTAAATCGAGTGAATTTTTAATATACGATATGTGTTACTTCAATGAATGTCCAACGTTTTACAGAAAATAAGTCAGAAAAATTGAAAAAAAAAATCCAAACTTCATCTGGTATTTCTCCAGATGATATGGCCAAAATATCGTAATTTCTGGATTTTAATTGTTTTAAGGATTTATTTTTCTGTCGCATCCGGATCATTGCATCGTCATTTGTAGCCCTAGCAATCCAACTTATTGTAAGAAGGCGTCTGTAGGATCCACATCGCAAATGCTTCAATAGGCATGATGACAGATTTTGAAATACCATTGTATATTGTAAGTAGACGTCTACTATTACCGAAAATAACATTATTTCAATAATAAACTAAGTTTTTACGCAAATAATTGCATTTTCATCTACCTACATATTTTTATTTCGCACATAAACGACCGCAGCTGTCTACGTGACGTCAAGCCCCAGCAAACATTGCGTTGTGTCTATGGCAAAGGTTCAAAGACATGGTGATGGGTACTGAGGTGTGGCGTCATTCGCTCTGACCGGTGTTTCAGTTAAAATTGCACAAATTTGTACTTTTATTTTATTGAAAATCTTATTAATCTCAATGTGTCAAAACTGGATCATTTTTAAAAATCTTTTCAAAATATTTTCTTCTCAAAAATCACTTATTCTTTAATTCTTTAATACTGTCATCATGCCTATTTTAATTTCCATAGAAGGGTCCCAGTTCTCATTTAATCTGCATCCAAGGTAGGCTATTTTATCTACTCTTTCTAGACTAATTCTGTCTATGGCCTATAGGCCATCATCATCCGTTTCTCTTTGTTTGATCATGTATTTTGTCTTGTTTGCATCTAGTTGAAGACTTAGTTGGATCTATAGACGCATATAAAATAATCTAGATATAGACGCATAATCTAGATACAGACGCATATAATATAATCTATAGACGCAGTAAGTTAAAGTAAATTACTATATTCAGTGGAAAATTTGTAATTGGCATAATTTTAAAAACCATTATTTCATACTCGTTAAGATTGTTGTTTTGCTGTTAATTTTCCCCAAAAATAAAATAAATAAATATTGAAAGATTCCTAGGTGGACAGAGTGACAAATGATGAAGTCCTCCGGCGTATGGAAAAAGACCGAGAAGTGCTGCGAACCATCAAGATAAGAAAGCTAGAGATATTACGAGAGGACCAAAATATAGTCTAATTTAACTCATCATATAGGGGAAAATAAGTGGTAAAAGAATCGTAGGAAGACGCCGCATCTCATGGTTGCGTAACTTGAGGGACTGGTATAAGTGTAACTCGACTGAGTTGTTCCGTGTGGCGGTAAATAAAATCGTAATCGCCAGAATGATCGCCGACCTTCGATAGGAGATGGCACCGTAAGAAGAAGACTTAGACCGGCGCATCTTCCGCGTAGTGTGTTTGATAAGCGCATATTGTATGGAAAGAAATGTAGCGGCGTTCCGCGACCGATGTGACGATGCGGAAGACCCGCGTAGTGTGGCGCCGGCCTATACGCTTTGTATGCAACAACCATTAGTGTCAGTGGTACTTGGAGACCTTCCATGTAGTCCGCTAAAGTCACATTATCTACCGTACGTTGGAATTATCATCGACCCGTAACAAGAAAAAAAAAAAAAATTTAATATTTTTTTCGTGCTGTGACGGAGTACAAAAATATTAATCTTTATTATTGTCGCTGGGATAAGTATTAAAACGAAATAATGCATTGTATGGTGCGCACCTTTTGCGTCTTTACCAACGTGGGCCCCAGTACTGGCAAAGGGAAAAACGACATTTCAAAATGAAGACTACAACACACACACGTTCATCAGTTTGAAGACTATAAAGTGTACACTACAATTGTAGTAAAACCTACTTGAAGTGAAGTAATTGCAGTACTACGAAATGAAGTGAAGTAAATGAAGTGAAGTAATTGAAGTGAAGTAATGAAGTAATTGTAATATTAATGAAGTGAAGTAATTGTAGTACTAGTGAAGTAAATTTTTAAATGAAGTGAAGTATTTTTTTCCCAAATAAAAATTTGGCGAGCTAAAAAAAAAGGGTCAACGAGAAAAATATTTAAGATAAATGAGGACATTTGGCGACCTAAAAAAAAAAAAGGTCGCCAGCCAGATTTCTTCATTCGATTCCAAAAAAATGTGGAGGGGTGGTTGTTACAGTTTCCAGAGATTTCTTCGTTTAGCTACATCAACTTCCTAAAAATTTTTCATGGGTCCCAAAATTCACAAATACACTTCAAATCGTGCGAAGTGTGCACTTCAATGTAATGTAGTACAACATTCATTGTAGTAGTGAGTACAGAGCGGACCCATTACTACAGTACACCGCACCACAGTAACGCCACTGTTTCAGGGCTGCGTTGCTCGTAGGTGCCGATGATTAAATCGCGTGAAATAAAAATTGAAAAATGCACTATTTATTGCACTCAGAGGAAACAAGAGCTAATCTTGCAATGGCAGTCCGACGCAAAAACAGAATAGTAACCTCATCAAGTAGAATATGAATGCAGTGTTGAATGGAAGATGATTGCAGTTGAAGACAAGCGGAGCATTCAGAATGCAATCTGCTTCCAGTGACGGCTCATTAAATTATAATAGCAACATTTATACTTGAGAATAAACGCGTTACAACACAACACTTCCAGTAATTTGTGCCTGCACTGCTAATTTAATAAATGCTCGTTTATTTATTTCGCTAAGAATCCTTACAATGCACAAACTAGATATACAGTTATTAGATAGATTCCTGTCTAAATTACGAATCGAAAATGTTCGAGTAACAATGTCCTAATATCAATCAATACGGAGATATGCGACTTCAAAGTTTGCATTTCTTTTTCAATATTTCTGACATATTTTCTGTAAAATGATTATCGTGAAAAGTAACCTACGTCGTATATTAAACATTCAATGATACAAAGTAAAATAAGGCGATGAGACCTTCCAAAAAATGGTTCCAAATTCTACAAAGTTTCTACTGATATTAGAACATCATGTGAATACAATAGCAAAAAATATTTAAATTTGATATATTCATATCTTCTTTTATTAAATTCTTGATCTGTATTGACGGGTCAGTTCTGATCTTGTGACGAGGACGTCCAGCTCTCTCTCCAACTCTTTGGTGGTCTCCCTGGCGGTCAGCGCTTCTCTGGAGTCCCACGCATCACGGCTTTGGGAAGTCATTTTCTCAACATGGTCCCTACAGAAACGCCTCCTCTGCCTGCTCCGTAGTACAATGTCTTGTATGTCGGAGGTCTGGGTACTCTGT